>OY744481.1:305857333-306168495 GCA_963556165.1 Tipula helvola
TGTCTATTAAATAAAATTATTTTTGCATGTTAACTAATTTTTAATTAATAACAACACTATGTGTAAAGGCCAAACAAAGGACACAAATGCTCGAACAGGCAGTGACTGAAGCGCAATCGTCAGAAAGTCGTATAACAAAATTGCAGGAATGGTTTTATCGTGTCGATATGATATTAAACGATCATATAAAAAATGATACATCAATGGATGATCTTCCGCATGATTTTCAGGTTTGTAAACTTTAAAGTGGAAGACACAGTTTGTTTAATTTTTTAAGATTTAATGAGGTGTAATACAAATAATTTTATGGTTAAAATATAAAGGGGTGACACCTCTTGAGGTGATTTGAACTTTGGTCCTGAAAATTAGCTCGAATCGACTTTGAAATCAACCCTTAACTTAACCCCAAATAATTCCCCAATCGAACCTCTTACTTAACTCCAACTTATAAGCTAACTAAATCTTAACTCAACTTCAACTGAACTTGGATCGAACCAAATCTCAACCCTCCAGTAAATTTCACACTTAACGGCCAACTTAATCTCAAAATCAACTCGGGACAAAATCTTCAAACGACTATGAACTCAATAAGAATCAACTTAATCTAACATCCCACTAAAGCCTAAACTCGAACCCAAATTAAACCCTAAAACCGAACCACCAACTCAAATCCAACACAACTTCAACTCAAACAGTATTCAACCTTAACTCGACCTCAACTCATCGCCAATTTAAACCTCAACTCAGCCCAAACTTAACGTTCAACTCAAACCCTAAATAAATCTTACATTTACAAACCAGTTCCTTCGCCCACTATCGTGACTCCAGCTTTCCCCAGCTTCGTTCAATTTAAAGACTTCAAATTTATCGAGGAAGTAGTTCTGGATTGCTTGCTCCAGCTGGAGGTTGGAAAGGGATCGGTTTATGATGGCTTTCCGCCGATTCTGTTTAGTTGTTGTGCTGAGAGTTTAGTCCTCCCGATTACCTTCATATTTAATGAAAGCCTCCGTCGCGGAGTTTTCCCCGATCCTCGGAAAATTTCTGGTATTCATCCAATCTTCAAGGCGGGTAGAAGAAGTGATGTAGGTAATTACAGTTTGAGTTATGGTTCATAAAATCTTGCAATTCCATACTAAGAATTTCATTTCTCCGGCACAACATGGATTTTATCCCAGTAGGTCTACAGTAACTAACTTGATCTCATTTTGCAGTGATTTATTTGTTAAATTCCAGGCAGCAGCTCGACGTTGTTTATATTATTTTGCCAAGGTTTTTGATATGATTGACCACTCTATTCTTATTAGTAAGTTAGAGAGTCTAAATTGTCAGTTCATTTGGTTGCGTTCCTACCTTTCTTTCGTTGGCATTCCGTTAGGTTCTTGGGTTTTTACTCCCAATTGTATCGTGTGCCATCTGGTGTGCCTCAAGGTGCCTCAGACGACATGAAAATTTTCGCCCGGATTGCTAGTATGTCTGATTGCATAGATTGGCATGTAACACTCTTCCCTTTAATCGTATCCGCTCACCCATTTTTCACCAATATCAGCTATACAATGTAGACGTTGGCCGAGTCGAGTTCATTTCCGATCTTGGTGTGTTTTTTGCATCAAACGCTACATGTACCAGATATTTTAACACCATTATTTCAAAGTCATATATTATGTTGGGCTTTATTAAACGAAACTGCAGAGATTTTAGAGACCCGGTAACTTTGGACTCATTGTATGTCTCATTTGTTCGTTCTATTTTGGAGTATGCATCCCCAGTTTGAGTGCCATCCTACCACTGTCATTCCGGTAGGATTGAGAGTGTTCAGAAACAATTTGATCTGTTTGCGCTCCGTTGTTTGCCGTCCATGTGTTCTGTGGAATATGTCCTCCCACCTTATTAGGATCGATGTAATCTTCCGAAACTGCAACGTCTAGACTGTCGCCTGGACGTACTTTCAGCGCAGTTCGTGTACGATATCATCAATTCCCGCATCGATTGTACCGAGTTACTTGCACGTCTAAAAATCTATGCTTCTGCACGTCGAATGCATCAACGTGATGGGCTTTTATTCATTGACCCGGCGCCAACTAACTATGGTCTTTCGGAACCTATCCTGAGAACATCACGGATGTTCAATTTAGTTTTTGAAATGTTCGATTTTCACTTGTCGAGAAATTCATTCAAGAATGTTTTATTTAAATTTTTTTTGTATAATTCTAATTAATTGTAGATAACCGTAATTGTTTGTACCGATTGTAACCACTGCAGGTATCAAATAAATAAATAAATCCCAAAATCCATCCCATCGCTCAACACCAATTTAACACTCAATTCGACAACTTAATCCTCAACGCAATCCTTAACTTAAGGCCCAACTCAATCCTCAAATCAATACGGTCCGAACAATGAAATGCGTACATGAGCTCAACTCAGAACAAGTCGAGCTAATTAAAGGCTCAAATCTCAATTCAACCTTCAGCAGCCTACTCAATCTCCAGATCAACATGGTCCGAAAAACTACATGAGTACGAGAATTCAACTCAAGCTAATTTCCAACTTAACCCACAACTCCCCCAAAACTTCAAACTCAATACGTCCTAAAATAACACGGTCTGAAAACCGCTTATGTCTATGAACTGAATTCAATTCGACCCCCAACTTAACATCAACTTAACCCCAAACTCAACGACCAACCTATTAAACAAATCGACACAGCTCGAAAAACCGTTCCACAATAATACCATTAAACTACCATTCCATCATATCAATATTCCATGATACTACCAAACCATCGCACCGTAGTACTGTTGAACCATCATACCATCATTTTATCATACCATCAAAATAACATACCATCGTACCATCATACTATCGAATAACCAGTACCAACCATCATGCCATCCAATCATCATATAATCATACCATCGTAATGTCACGCCGTCACCATCACCATCACCATCACCATCACCATCACCATCACCATCACCATCACCATCACCATCACCATCACCATCACCATCACCATCACCATCACCATCACCATCACCATCACCATCACCATCACCATCACCATCACCATCACCATCACCATCACCATCACCATCACCATCACCATCACCATCACCATCACCATCACCATCACCATCACCATCACCATCACCATCACCATCACCATCACCATCACCATCACCATCACCATCACCATCACCATCACCATCACCATCACCATCACCATCACCATCACCATCACCATCACCATCACCATCACCATCATCATCATCATCATCATAATCATAATCATAATCATCATAATCATAATCATCATAATCATCATCATCATCATAATCATAATCATAATCATAATCATAATCATCATCACCATCACCATCACCATCACCATCACCATCACCATCACCATCACCATCACCATCACCATCACCATCACCATCACCATCACCATCACCATCACCATCACCATCACCATCACCATCACCATCACCACCACCATCACCATCACCATCACCATCAGCATCATCATCATCATAATCATAATCATAATCATCATCATCATCATCATCATCATCATCATCATCATCATCATCATCATCATCATCATCATCATCATCATCATCATCACCATTACCATTACCATTACCATTACCATCACCATTACCATTACCATTACCATTACCATCAGCATCACTATCACCATCACCATTATTATCACCTTCACATAACCAACACCATCATCATCGCCATTTCCATTGTTTAAATATCATACATATTTAGATACATCCTGCGAATTTAATTTTTTATTAGTTTTATAAAATTCCAAGATGGCGGATTCAAGATGGTCGCCAAGATTTTGCAATTTTTTCGACGTTCATAGAGATAGTTAGAAAGATGTTCTGATCAAGAATTTGAAGTTAGAATTTTAATAATCAAGACGGCGAACCCAAGATGGTGGATAAAATATGACCGAAAAAATACCACTTTATCATCATTGATAGAAGTCACTTAAAACATGATCTATGGGGTTGTGGGGACCGCTGATCACGAATCTAATGTTAGAATTTAAAAATTCTATCCCAGAAGCACCAGATTTTCGATAAACGCGTTACTTTTGGACATTTTTTGAAAAAGTATCTAAAACATAACATTTTTTATCGAGAATCTGGTACCTACTTAATTGTTAAATTCTGACATTAGTTTCGTGATCAGTGACCTTGAAAACCCTTTATGTTTTATTGATTTGTATGAACATCGAAAAGTGTTTTTTAGGCCATATTCGCTACACCATCTTGAATCCGCCATCTTGAATTTTAAAATTCTGACTTTAAACTCGTGATAAGCGATCCCGAAAACCTTCTAGGACATGTTTCTATCGATCTTTATGAACGTCGAAAAATTTGCCACTTTTGGCGGCCATCTTGGATATTTAAAAAACTACCTAATAAAAAATTGGTAACCAATGACTTCAAAAACACTTTTGAGTAAATTTACAAAGTTAAAGTTACGTTTTTATAACAATTTAATTAAAAATAAGAGACATATTTAGCAGATACGGTCCGCCATTTTGAAAATCCACGGACGCCATAAAAAAAAACACTTATCATCTAAATCATCGGCCACTTAGGTTTGGTATTTGGGCCAGATTAACAAATTTTTTAAACTCAAATTTCGTATAATTTAACATACAGGGACACGGAACACGCCAGTTCTAAGCCACTTAACATCTAGATTTTTGGAAGTTGTTTGTTTGGTTAGAGAGGATCCTCAACTACCCATAAAAAAATGTGGCCACTTGGGTACGATCTTTGGACCAGATTGACAAAATTTTTGAAATCAAAATTCGGATGAACTTACATATAGTGGCCGAACACGCCGGTCCTAAGTCACTTATCATCTAGATTTTTGAAAGTTGTTATATTGTTTGGTTAGAGAGGATCCTCAGCTATCCATAAAAAAATATGGCCACTTGGGTACGATCTTTGGGCCAGATTATCAAAATTTTTGAAATCAAAATTCGGATGAACTTACATATATTGACCGAACACGCCAGTCCTAAGTCACTTATCAACTAGATTTTTGGAAGTTATTATATTGTTTGGTTAGAGGGGATCCTCAACTACCCATACAAAATTGTGGCCACTTGGGTACGATCTTTGAGCCAGACTGACAAAATTATTAAAATCAAAATTCGGATGAACTTACATATAGGGACCGAACACACCAGTCCTAAGTCACTTATCATCTAGATTTTTAGAAGTTGTTATATTGTTTGGTTAGAGAGGAACCTCAACTACCCATAAAACAATTTGGCTACTTGGTTACGATCTTTGGACCAGATTGACAAAATTTTTGAAATCAAAATTCGGATGAACTTACTTACATATAAGGACCGAACAAATCTGTTGTAAGTCAATTATCATCTAGATTTTTGGAAGTTGTTATATTTTTGGTTATAAAGGGTCCTTAACTACCCATACAAATATTTGGGCCTGATTGACAAGTTTTTTAAACCGTAAAAGTTACATATACGGAGACACACCTATCCTGAAAGGCCGGATTAGATTTTGTTTTGTTTGTCATAATTCTTACTAATACAATATTTATTTGAGATTAGGAGAGACCACACACACGTTTGTACAGTCGCGTGAAGTGTGTCATAAATTTTGTTTTTGTAATTTTAGGACAAACTTCACGCGAATCAGATACCCAGACAGACGGGCGAACATTTTTGTTGTTGTTGTTTTAGACCATGGTTTTGGCCCAACCAAATTTTTGCTCATTTTTTACAGGATTTCAATACTTTGGTCGTTTTAGGCCGAAGTAAAAAATGGAATTAGAATCGCTAGGAATAATATTAAGAGAATATGAAGAAAAGTGAGTTGTGTTACGAAATACTCGAAAACCTATACACATTAAACGTATATTAAATAGCCTGGACTAATGTCTCACTTTACTTATTATTTCACACTTTCACCAGGAATGTTTTCAATGTTAATTATTCTCTGAATGTTTTCTGTTATCTATGTTATTCTTACTCGGCCTATATGTACCTAATATTAAATTAAATTATGATTATGTGCAGATATTTCTATTATAAGGCATTTATTTATTTATCCAGAGATTAACTCAAGAATTTAAGGCGAATGAGGAAATCCTTAACCAAATGAAACAACAAATTTTGACGTACAAAGAAATGGGAATTTATGCAGCTGCGAATCGACTGGAGGGACAATTAGATTTTATTGAGGTAATCTAAATAAAGATTTAAAAAATTTAAAAATTTTATAGAAACATTTTTTTTTTGCTTATAGAAAAACTTTTTCTCATCTATTCAACAAAAACTTGAAAAACTGAATTCACAACCGGCCAAATTTGAAATTCGTTTAAATCGTGCGATGGCCGAATTACGTAATATTGAACAGAGTGCTTGCATTTTAGATGTTAATTCAGCCGGATTTTGTGATGTTGATGATCAATTGCAACATTGTATTAAACTGTATCGAACATTGTCAGAAGTAAAATCAAATATAGAGCATGTGATAAAAACGGGTAGAAAATTATGCGACGAAAATAAAAGTTCAAAACAATCGAAACTTTTAACACAAAAAATTGATGCATTAAAATCACTGTACAATATGCTGGGTGAAAATGTAACACAAGCGAAACTTGTTTTAGAAAATTTGGCATCAATTAAACACAATTTGAATGATAATATTAGGGAAATAGAAAATTGGATTGAACAGAGTGAATTGCATAGCAGAAGTGAGCAGAAATTATCTTTAAAAGATGTGATGGAATTATTTTTGAAAACAGATGATCTAATAGAGGAATACAAAAATACATGCGATCCAATGTTTTTAACGGATGTTGTAGAAAAGTAAGTTTATTAAATTTAGAGTTTTGTATAAAACTAACAAAACATTTTTTTTTTTACAGAATTGATCTTATAAAGACAAAATTTACAATGCTAAGTAATGCAGATGCTGTAAAAATGTTGAATGAAATGAAAAGTACACTTCAAAATTTGGACTCAATATCGGTTGACGTATTGAAGTAAATATATTCTGCATTTATGTAACCATGATATAATAAATTAACAATATTTTTTTTTATTTTTTTGCCAGAACAATGGAAGCTGAATTGCAAAATATTAACATCACAAATGTGGAAGTTGAAAATCTTCGGTCAGAGGTCCTAGTCGTAATACAGGTAAGTCAATATTATTTTAAATAAACCATTATTTGCTGTACTTACAAAAATTCTATTTCATAATTAATTATTGGTCGGGTATTAGACATTCTTATCGTACATCCCACTCTAAGTTAACAACCGTATATTATAATGTTCTTCAGTGTATATGCGGCATCACTAAATAATTCTTTCTTTCAATTATTTCATAGAAAAGTCATATTCTTGGGAATTGAAGGGGTATTCTTGTATTGAATGTATTTTGTCTATTTTTATTACTTTTTAAATGTATGTTTTAGATCTAAGTAGATTGCATTAATTTTTTAATATCATTTTGATTGGTGCATTTTTTCATACATACATTGTTATTATTTATATTAATTTAACTGTGTTGTTATGTGTGCTTATTCATTATTGCCTGCAATTTTGTTAGTTTTCTAGCTGAAAATACTAACCTTTCAATAAATGTAACTTTGGTTGGCAACATCTAAATTCAGCAGCTAAGAAAAAGGACACTTATTTTACGTTTATGTGGTTATAAAGTATAGTTTTTCTAACTTTCAATTTTAAGCGCTCAAAGTTTGGAAAAAATCGTCATTAGAAAAGGAAAGCCTTCGAAAGAGTGCCTATAATGGGAGAATTAAAATATTAAGTTTTAGTATGCTTTGCGAGGATAAATATATTTTCTAGAAAATTCATTCTATGTTCATAAAATGTATAATTTACAGAACAGTACCGATAGGTTCGGTCTCAGGTTTACCAAGATATCCAGAAAAACAAAATCTAAAACAACAAATTACGAAAATAAAATCCTGCCAAAAAATAAAATTTTGATGCGACAAAATTGCGAAAAGTTATCCGAAATGAATTTCATCAAAATTAGTTGAGAAATAGCTACGTTTCATCCTAAATGGTGAAATTCCAGAATTTTATCAAAAAATAATTTTAGCATCCCTTTTACATAATAAACGGCAAATTTTGTCTTATGCAGTTATAAAAAGCCAAGTACATCCTATTTATCCGTATTCCGTAAACTTCATTTAAAAATCATTTTGGAATCTTATTCCTATCATATACCATGTACCGAGTTTAAATCGGTTTAGGTTTCGTTGAGTTTAAAACAAGGTGACGTTAACTCGTACCGTTTCCATGAATAGAGTTAGCTTATTTTTAAGTAGCTCAACAAGAGGCTGTGCAAATTGCTAGAGCGAGGGAGATGCCTTATGATCTCACTATTGATGTCTATTAACAAATAGTAATTCGAGAAGTACTTTTTCGATTTTCATGAAACAAAGATAGACTTATATACCAGATAAGAAAAACGTGATATGGCTAAGATCTTTAGGTGGTCGGATTCCAAAGTTATAGATGCGTAAAGATTTCCTTTGCAGTCCATTCACATAAAAAACACAATCATTAAAAGTACATATGTAATAGAATACTATGTTCTAAATTTTTTTTTGCCTTTGAATTTCATTCATTCATGATTTTGTTTGAATGTATCTCGTAAAGTAGTATACATGCAAGTCCAATTATTACGTAATATAAAAGTTTTATTTATCCTTCTTTATTGTAGGATTGGTGCCTAATGGTATGAATAGATATTATATAGACGGCATTGTTAAGATGCCGGTAATGTGATTAGATCCTGTAATGGGTTTTCCTTCTTCTTATTTACAGGTTTGTTTGGTTAAATCAGTGACGGATTAAAGAAAATTTCTTGAAGAAAAGGGGAGCGTATCGAAATCCTAATTCTTAAAATCTCACTTTTATCAAAATCTTACTTTTTGACGAATCTTACTTTCTTGAAATCATGATTCTTCATATCTTACTTTTTCAAAATCTTACTTTTTAAAATCTTACTTTCGCAGTCAAAAAATCTTACTTTTTTGAAAAATCTTACTTTGCCCAATTACTACTTGCCACCGCCGATGCCAACTTTCCACGGAGTTTTGGGTACGCGGGAAATTGCTCTTAAAATCATCCGAAATTGTCGAAAAATTTGGAGAATACGCAGGTTTTCGTTCTGATCTACTCTTGGTTTTTATCCTGGGTAAATAGTTTTTTTCGAACCATATCCCTATTTTCCAAGCATCCGAATCCATCGATCTTTTTAGTTCACTGTCATACAACATAATTTCATTTGCTGGTACAAAAGCTGAACTTTTTAGCATTCGAATTTGTGAAGAAAAATTTTCGTCATTCCCATATTTAGTAACGAAACCTTGCACCTGAACCTTTCGTCAAATGATCTGTATAAAATGGTTCAAACATCCTTTAAATTAAGTCTCTGGGAAGAACATTTTTAAAGCTGATATGCTTGCCTTTTCGAGGTCCGATATTATGACTTTTGGTTTCAAATGTACGTTCCATTCGCTTGCTAATTTACAAATTTCATTAAAAGTCTCGAAATATGCGGCCTCAGTTTTCGAACTCATCACACAGAAAAATAATGGCACAATTCCATGTTGAATTTTGCCATAAATGGTAAATAGTTGGCGTATAAATACTGAAACCACCTCGAACGTCCCATCTATAAGCCAACATTCTGCTTCTCCCAGGAGTTTAAGGGTTGATTGCGTTCCTACCAAAATATTTTTTTTGATTATCGAACATCTTTTCCGAAAGTACAAATAGTTCTCCTTCTAAATATTTTAAATTTTCCGGAATGCTTATATTAAAAATACAATCAGGTTATTGCAGTAGACCTGGAACTACTAAGTTTTTGCTTTTGAGCCTGTCTGCTCGGCAAGTAAACGCGGGCTTCTGTAAAACATTTAATGACGTTATCTCGAATAATTTGATAAGGCAAAATAATTGAGTTTATATGCGTCATTCTTCACGTTTCCGGAGACCGATCATTGGTATGTTCACTCTTGCCTTACATAATAGAGAGTTTGTGTTGGCTCACATCCATTGGAATGTATCGCCTTTTCTTTGTAAATAGTACGCATATCCGTCGATAAATAATTTCTCTTTCCCTTTACTTGTTTTTACAATGTGGATATTCATCATGAGAACAACTTCAATAACACTCACGAAACTTTTTGTCAATTAATTGACTTCACTCATTAAAAGCTACCTACTAGCACTCATTTTATTTATTTACTATCACTAGTATCCTTGGTTTATTTACTTATCACTTATCACAAGCGAACAATTTAATAAACGATTAAATTTCGACACTTTAGTGAATAGTATTACATGCAAGAAATAGAAATGTTTTTTTCTTGGGAATCCCCGACATTGAAATTATATATATTTAGGGGATTTCCCTTTATGAAATTGCTCATATGTAATTCATTTCAATATTATTATATTATTTTGTTATTTTTAGCATATCTCACTCATGTCAGATTTAAAATCTTGATTTTCAAAATCTTAGTTTTGACAATGCGATTTTTATTAATTCAGGCGTGCGCCCGAATTACTAAAAATGGCATTGTCAAAACTAAGATTTTGAAAAAGTAAGATTTTGTAAAGTAAGATTTAGACCCTAACCCGAAGAAAAGCCACGCCTTAGCATACTTGAAAATTCTCGCCAGTAACTTTCTTGGTAATTTCGCAACAGAAGAACGTGACGGCGAAAAGCCGTTTTTAAAAAAACAACGAGCGAGTTCACCATCGCAAAAGGTTTATGTGAAAACTTTTATGTTAAATACCTATTGAATCATTTCAAGCCATTTCGATGAAACTGAGAAATCCATGCATAAAGACGGCTGTTGTTCACTCAGTATTAAAACTAAGTTACATTTTTGGTTCGAAAAGTCAATAAGTTATTCTATTTTGAAGTTAGAGGATGAACCTTACTGACATTAATTGAGCAAGAGCAAAGCACAGTTCTGTTAAATTAATCACCTAAACCTGCCATGTAAGCTTTAAAATATACCATTACTCTTACACAGCAATCTTGTTCATTCATTCAGAGCGGCTCTATTTGAGCGCAGTGTTGACCGTAAAATCATTACAGTTGCAAAGACTGTATCGCGAAACGCTCTATAACCAAACTCACCGACAACAATACTAATAAGAAAGCATACCGATTAAACAATTTTAAATTATTATTTTATTATGATATGTTGTTTATTCTTAGGTAATTTTCAAAAAGGAATTTAATGGTGAGCTTGGTTGTGACCTTGACCTTCATATTCAAGGTTATTTGGAGGTCAAGGTCATTTTTTTAAATTATAACCCCTATTTTTGATGGCAGAATCGAAAAGAGCGATCAATTTTACGTCCGAGTATGTATTTTCCATGACCTCCCAAGATCATCTGAAGGAATTTACATTGTATTTACAAAGTATGAAAACCCTAGAAATCTCGCAGAGTATGTCAAAAAAAATAAAATTATCAAGGTTTAGGCTCAGGTAATTTTCAACAAGGAATTTAATGGTGAGCTTCACGGTCACAACCTTGCCCTTCATCTACAAGGTCACATAGAGGTCAAGGTAATTTTTTTTATAGAGAAACTACTGTTTTTGACATCGGATTCGAAAGAAGCGATCAATTGTACGGCCGAATATGTATTTTGCATGACCTCCCAAGGTCACCTGAAGGAATTTATTTTAATTGTAAAAGTTATAATTTGCTATGTAAATTAAAAAATTAAAAATAACAACATTATAATAATGATTGTGTTGGTATGAAAATTATAAAAAAAAAAAATATAAATTTTAAAAATAAAGAATTAATTTTTTTAATTGTCGTAGCTAATCATACGCAATATAACTAAAATATATTCCTTCAGATGACCTTGGGAGTTCATGGAAAATACATATTCGTACAGGAGTTTCCCTATAAAAAGTGACCTTAGCCTCAATATGACCTTGAAGATGAAGGTCAAGGTCACAACCAAGCTCACCATTAATTTCCTTGTTGAAAACTACCCAAGAATGAACCTTGCTCATTTTTGTTTTTGACTGAACCTCGCGAGATTTTTAGGAGTTTCCATACTTTTTCCGCACCCTGTATATGTATAGTAAATATTTTCACAACATAATAAATTAAAGTAGGCGGTTTTTTAATTTTTTTTTTGTATTCGGCTCACGATGCTTTTGAAATGCCGGATGATGTTGTATATCATGCTACAAATATTACAAGGTATGCTTGACAGCTGAAAACTCTTGGAGCGTGACGTCGCTCAGAGTCAATTTGGAAATTTTTTTGCGAATTGGTTTAGGTTTATAAGAATATTTTTGGTTTTGGAAAGGGAAACAAGTTTCAACGATTGGACACGATAGACAAAACACAAATCCTAACCAAACGGGGTCAATGTTACGAAATATATTACTCAAAGTGACGTCATTTAAAGGAAAAATGGCGATATGTCGATTGGTTGGAACATACCTTGTATATTTATACCATGGTTGTATATTGCATATGTATGCGTAGATTTTGCGTTGATTTTACGTTTTATTTATTTCTTGTTCTTGTCGATATTCACACATACATGCAATATTTTTTGTTCGGCACTTTTGGTTCCGTAACATGATTTCTATACAATTTTTTACTTACTCCTGCCGCTAAAGATGTTTTCACATCAAAAGTTACTGCCGACAGTTTTAGAGTATGCGGCATAAATAGCACATTTAATAATATTGCCTGGCATGTGTATATTGTCTGGTATGACCACCTCAAAATTAAATAGCAAATTAAATGAAATTGTCTTAAAAAAAAAATACAGCCGAACACAATCACATAAATGTTTATGATTTTAAGCTTGATTTTCTTAAATGTATACAAATACGTACAGTATTGATTCTAGCATAACCAATTAAGGTTGTTTTCCACAGCAATTATTGTAAAATAAAAATAAATAAACATTATTACTTACATTGGACCATTTTTCTATGCAGTTTGATATAACATAAATTGTTGTAACCTTTACCTTATTTAGACGTTAGCGCCACTAGCGGTGATTAAAAGGCGAATACTGGCCTTAAGCATAAAACAATTTAAATGTTAGATTATGGCTATTAAATTATAATGAAACGATCCTTATTTATGAATAATGCTAACATTACAGCCAGATTTCCCTAGAAGTTTTGTTTCGCGACGAATTTCATTTCTCGAGAATTCGAGGTTTTAAAATTTTTTCGAGTATGAATTACCGGGAATTTTTTAATTTTTTAAATTACTAAACATTTATCAAAAAGATACTCTCAATAGCTTTGGTTTAGGGTATCCAAATTACTCGAGATTCAAAGTACCCGAGTAGTCGAGTATTGGTTATTTTAATACCTGGGTTACCCAGTTATCCGAGAATTAAAAAATATATATAAATCATCTAAACAAATCTTAGAGCATACTATATCGCAACTGATAAAATTTAAAATCTCTAAACTGACTGTTTCTTTCTTCTTAAGAAAATACCATAGATTTTTAAATAAATTATTGCGCCGCGCCGTGGTTTTGCCCGTGTCATCAGATTAATAAACTGCACATGTTACCCATTTTGTTTCCCATTTCCCTTGCTTTTCAAAATGATCTTATAGGAATAATTGGTTGATAGATTCGGGCGGTGAAAGCATTTTAGAATATGCGTAATCATATTCTATAAAGGTAACTACTGAAGTTATTCAGTTGGATAAATTGAGGAATGCCTTATTATATTTACAGTGTTGGACAAACCTAAAGCATGAAATGGTCTTTACAAATGTACTTCGTTGAATAAAATAAGAAAATGAATCCATTTTATTTAACCTCTTAACCTTAACGCATATTATTTTTGAAAGAGGACCTCCAAAAAAACTATTACTTTCTTTTACGTAAGTAAAATCCGTCTGTAAAATCCGTAAGTCTGTCCGTCTGTCAGACTGTGTCCACTCTACAGCCCAGATGGCCCAACCAATCGAACTGAAACTTCAGATTTAAGCTTTTTTGGTAAATTGGGAGGCCCCAGTGAATTTTACTCCAAATCGGTCAACCGGAAGTGGCCACTCCCTTGGGCCAGAAAATTTGTTTTGCAAATATCTTAAAAAGTATAAGGTTTACAAAAAACTACTAAAACAAAATGTTTCCAAAAAAAAAAAAAAAAAAAATAAAAATAAAAAAAAAAAAAATTTAAAAAAAAAATTAAAAAATTTTATAAAAAAAATAAAAGTGATGTGTGGCCAACACATTTCTTCTACGAACAGGGAATTTTGAGAAACCAATTACGCAAACTTCTTACAAATTTATTATTTTTTATTACTTTCTTTTACATAAGAAAAGCTTACATCTAAAGTTTTTGTTCGATTGGCTAAGCCATCCGGGCTATGGAGAAGACATAGACTGATAGACGGACAGACAAACGGATAGACTGACAGACAGACATCATTTCGAAACCCACCTCTTCGGACTCAGGGGACCTCAAAACAGATAAATCTTCATTAATCTCTTAATTTTTCAAATAATATTTGGGTTTCCATTAGTTTCTTAAAATTCGTTGTTCGTAAAAGAAAGTCGTGTGTTGGCCACACCTCCATTTTTTTTTTATTGTGGAAAATATTTATTTGCACATATTTTAGCACAATAGATACATTTATATGATCAAAAAATAACGATTTGTTTTTTGTTCCTTCTTTTAAATTTTCAGAAATTTTTTGCAACAGAAAATAAAAATAACTAAAAAACAAGAATTTTTTTTTTTTGTGTAATAAATTTCGAAACATGGTGCAGCACAAAGTCCAACATTGCTTGATTGACACATGTAAAAACTTTCCTTTCTTCTTCTTATACCGTTACTATCTCGGTGCTTTGCATCATTTGCGCGTTAAAATGTTACGAGAAAATGTTCTATCGACATTGTAACGTGCTAAAATATAATCTCGTTCACAAATCCACACACGTATAACACGACTAGTTGTGGGCTTGTGGTGCTAAAAGAAAGAAAAACAATAAAAGCTAATTGAAATTTTATTTTGCCTAAGAAAAAACAAAACCTGCGAGAATTCCCTTTTGACTACAGAGAAAATTTTCAAAGGTTTTGGATGAAACCAAAATATATTTATTGATTGATGTATGGCATTGTTGAGATGCCGGTAATGAAATTACATCCTGCAGTCGCTTTTCTGATTTTCTCCTTTTTTATAATACCATATTATCGTTTTTGATGAAACATGTAGCAAAAAATATGTATTCTATCGCTATATTACACCACCGAGCAATTCGTGTCATAAACCATAAAAATCGAAATTGATGAGATAACAAGCCATAAACTACAGCAATAACGTACAATTGATCACAATATTTTAATTACAAACAAAAAAACGTAACAAAATAATTTAAAATTTAATTGAACGAGTTAACTCGGGCCTTTGCATTTCTGCAAGTAACATCCGAACGAGTTAACTCTTTTCTATGTGTTAAGTGGTTAATTTTGTCAAATTTTGAATGTTTTAAACAACAGCTTTAACATAAAAATATTATAATTGGTATTATCGTTCAATTAATAAATTGAAATTAGATTCAACCTATTGCACATCTTTGAGTCTTTTACTTAATTAGAATATCAATCTGAGGAGGCTATTCCAAACCTTCCAAAATTGGTTAAAACTTCCAGCACTCCTCTAAGCAAATTTTTAGAAGATCTGTAATTTGATAAACCAATCTCCACTGTTTATCGTTAGAGCTTAGAGGCATGAAATGTCCAAGCTTCAGTTTTAATTGACGTTTCCGAGATAAAGGGATCATTTAAGTCCACCAGTTGACGTTTCTTCACGCATAGGGATTTTTCGATTTCTGCCGTATTCGGTCGGCAGTTTCATTAGGACAGAAAATCATTTTTCCTGTAACTGTTTATTATTCTTGACAGAATGAAATGGTACATTCTACATTTATTAACAATTAAAGTTACTGTGTCATCGTTATAAAAACCGCAAACTAATTTCTGCTTACAGTGGGTACTTATTACACGATAATTGGTAAAATTGAAGCACTTGAAGTAGCAATTAATTTATAAAGGGTTTATTCACCTGGGTCAGTAATTTCATGAATATATTTAATGGTTGTATATGCTTTTTAATATATTTAAAGGCCTAACACACACCTGACGATTGAAGCAAAATCTCATTTTGTAATTGTGCTTTAGTTTTGTCGCTTTGAAATTTGACACATTGCTCCTAAATCTTTAGTTATATTAAAGTTCATTTTCTTATTTTATTTAACGAAGTATGAACAAGGACCATCCCGTGCTTATAGTTTTGTCCAATACTATATGCTATAAATATTTTCTGCTATACCTATTCATAAATTCTTGATTACAAACAAATTCATTTTACAATGAATATAATTAAAACAATCATTTGGCAGTACTTCATATAAGTGAAGAATTTCGAAAGTATATTTAAAATATTTCCTAAAAAATGAAACATACAAAAAGGCTATTGACGATTGGAGCATCACGGATTCCACCTAGTGGAACATTTTTAAACTGAGCTACCTGATAATTTGACGTTCGAAATTGTTGTAAATAATTCCAATTTTGGACTATAAAAACAATTTTTAATTACCGCATTGCTAAATTTTCTTTCGTCGCATTTGTGACAAATGTCATTTTATCAGGTGCATCATTTTAACTATTGTCCTCGAGAGGCGCTTTCTTTACTTTTACAATCGTCAATAAGGTAACCAAAAGTCGAAAACCTATGGCTGCGGCCAGAGCGCGCACGTTGCGGTAAGCGAAGAAAGGTGAGAAAAAACTAAACACATGTATTTATACGGACAGGTCCGGATTTACTTTATAGGCCAGAGCCTAGGGCGGCAAGTTTCTCGAAAAAGGGCGGCAATAAATATTTAACAACTTTTCCTCCAATTTAACGAATGGTATACAATATTTTTGATAAGATCATAAAACCTGCCACTTCAAAGAATATTTCAAAAATAACTTCATTGTCGAGTACGTACATTTTGTCGAATACCACCTACCTTCAAATGAAAACAAAAAAATAATTACTAGTGTTGTATAATGGATAAAGGCCGATGAATTTGATATTTTATATCCAAATATTGTTTCAATATTATGAGAAAATTGTTCGACCGATTAGTCGTTTTCAGCTCGCCTACAGTTAAATCTTAATTGTGGTCAACAAGTTCCAAGCAAAATTTAAAGGCAGGGCTTTGGCTATCTAGGTATATAAGAAGAAACCATGCAAACAATTTCGTTTAAGGATATCATTAAAACGCTTGCTGAACAAAAGACAAGACTTAGTAAACCCTAAAGTCAATTTCATAATTGCCTTCAATCATTCAGTCAAAGCTATGTGTATGACATTAATGCAAAATACCATAGTATTTTATTCCAAATTCTCTTCCAACCAAAACACTTTAAATGACACAAGCCATGCCTGCTTATTTCATACTTTGGTTGAAACAAATTTTAACTTGAAGCAAAAGTATCGATCTATCGTACTACTACGTCTTTTTGCCCAATATCGTGAACACAGCATCAGTGTTTTGTTTTAAGCATCATATTGGTCAAAATTGATGAATGACGAAACGAAGCAACAAATTAGTCTGTTTTGAGGAATATGATTCCCTTAAAAAAATCATTGAACGAATGAATGAATAAATGAAGGTAACCATGAAGTATACTAAATTATTGTGTGTGTGGGTCGTGGCTAGAGTTAAAAGTCAGATATTTTCTAAGCGATAGAGTTTCGATCGTAAAAATTGTATTGCCGAAAATACAGTATTTTCTAGGGACGAAAACCAAATTTCAAACAGATACATTTAGTTTTGTTCTGAAAGCTATATCAAAAGGCAGCGAATTTTGTTAATATTCACTAATACGAATAATTGCACGGAAAAACTTTACGTAAACCAAAGGAAAGTTTAAACGTATTATGGCGACTCTGCTTCTTCACATTTCACAGTTCATAAGTAGTTTACTGCATTTCGATGCGATTGCATCAGTGCGAGTGACGTTCCTTACCCACGACGCCCCGTTAAGGTCACTACTGAAGAAATGGTGAACAAAGTTCAAGATATCATGTTTGCCTATCGCCAAGTGAATCTTAGAGAGATTGTTAAAATGGTAAACAACCTAAAAGAGCGCCCTACATGAACGACTGTGCCAGTCGCCATCTGCCAAATTGACCGAATTACGTTATGACTAAGTAGGCTACTTTGAAAAATAATTCACTTTTTCATTTAAGTTAACATTTCAGTCTACCCTCATACGTATCGCTTTAATTTAATTTTAAGTTTTGATAGCATACGGTGAATGAAGGTGTGTGGATATTTGTAACAAGAAAAGGAGAAGGCAGATAATTCTCAATTGTCCTATGCACGGCAAAATACTAAATCCGGTCCCTTATATGGAGCCCTCCATGATGCGGACGACAAGCTAAGCGATTTTTTAATGTTTTTAAAAATCACTTCTCGCCTCATATCACTTGTCGCGTGCACTCTGCTTTATCATCAGAAACAAACGTTTTCGTAATTTAATTAATTTTTATAATTTTTTTTTCAATATTTCGCTGGAATCAATTATCCGGGTAATCGATCAAATTACCCGGGTAGTCGAGTATTCTAAAAAGAACCAAAATATCCGAGTACTCGGATATTTTGGTTCAGTTTTGAATACTCGACTACCCGGGTACTCGATAATCGGTGTTGGATACAACATTTTTGTTGCATTGATGCTCTTGAAAAATTGAAAATATTTCGGAATCCACAAAAGTTACAAAAAGTTGTAAAGTGAGTTGAAGTGAGTTTTGCTCGGATAGCATTGCAGATTCATCTTCGTACTTTCCGGACTCGATTAGAGATGCCCGCCTTAATATTGGCGCTGTTTTCGGCACGTCAAACGACCATTAAATACTCAAATTTTTGGTCAGTGTTGAAAATTATTCGAATCACTGCGATTATCAACACACGAATCAGCTTTGTAAAATGACTCTAATATCGTTTCAATTGGTATCAAAATGAATGAAATAATTTATTTTATCATTGATTTTTAACCTAAAAAATCAAATAATTTCCAACCGGTCATTTTGATGGAGAAGGCCGGCCTTTTACTCTCTACATGATTAGTGAAAAAATCAGCACCTAAATAATTTGGTGAATTTTTGGTCAAATTTAGTAACGACAAAACATGAATTAATAAAAGATTTCATAATCCAATGATGTCGACAAATGAGGTTTAACAATTATTTTAAAGTCTCAAGTATTCTCGAAACAGGAATTCCCGACCGTAAGCTCAAATTATAGTCAATAAATCAAGTTACTGTACGGTTTAGTTTAGAAATAAATCTTGGAGCACCTAAGGCGAACTGAACATTATCGTTTTACTTTAAAAAGCAAGAAAGGCAATTAAGATGGCCTCAAAGTTAGAAGCAATGAGAAACTAGAATACTAGATATTTTTTACAGTAATTAATTAACCGTAATTTTTGGGTCCGGTAATACAGAAAACAGTTTGATTGAAATGTCTTTTGTGTATTTGATATGAACAACCTTCTTGAAACGTAAGTCAGTTACACGTTTTTGGATTCCATGTCTTTTTCCAGAAATTACATTTTCCAGAATTTTTTAAAATCGTTTCGGATGTACGCATAGTCTGGACGAAACGATAACATTAATTTCACTGTTTACAACAATTTTGCCTGGAAATCCTTTTTTAATGTTTGACAGAATCTCCTATTCAAAAAGAATTTCAGTCAAAAATCCAAAAAGAATTCCAGTCAAGAAAGTTTTGACATGAATTCAATTTTAGTTTTTAACTACGGAAATATTGCAAATGGAATGCAAAACGCGAGCAAGAATTTACAACTGAGAAGCAGATTCAACGAAGGTGTTTTACAGCACCATTAAAATCTATAATGGTACTTGGGATTCCGAAAACAGACACAGGAAACAACTATAGCTTCAAAAACCACGAAAACGTAAGGAAGCCATGTCACCTCAATTGGCACAGGGTTGGTCAGACACTTCTGTTTAACCGTGGATACATCACACGCAAAAAGCGTATTGTTTTCAAACAAACCTTAAAACGAACGATAAATTTCGCAATATATCACCTGCACAAATTATCGGCGATTTGGAAAAAATCCTCTAGAACTGCGAATTGAAATAGCTTGTTTGAGTTGAAAGGCACCTGCGAGATGTCAGAAAATTGAAGGATTAGATCCCAGATACATTATTAAGACCATAAAGAACGCATGTGGCTACAAAGCAGTTTCCTGGCTCGGCGTTGTGAAAATATTTAGAATTAACAAGCGAATATGTTGTACTGTATATGTATGTACAAGAGTTATATTGGAAAATGTAATGAAACATTATTCCTTTGAAAACATGGTAATAAAATAACAATCCTAAACACAACCCCAAACGTAGTGAAGCATTGGTTTACGGATCCAAAAATTGAAGTTTATGAACAACGAATAAAAAAGAGAAGGTCCAGAAATTCAGACGAGCTATTACATCATATGAAAATAATCTGAAAAAACATTCTAGAGGCGGCACTATTGAACTTCATACGAAAAGTCATCGGTAAATAGTAGTTAAATATTTTTTCCAATTGAAAATTTAATTTGACGTTTACTAACGCCACCAACCAAAGGCTATCCCACTAACGGAGCACGAAAATTATGGGCCCCCAAAATTCACGGGCCTTATACCCACGTGCCTATACAAACAATAAAAAATCAAAATATTTTCTTGTGGATAACTCTAAAATCATTTGGTACTTCCTGAAGAATAGTTGTATTGTAGAAAGTTGTCCAATTGGTCGATAGATTGACTGCTACTAGTAATGATAAATTAACTGTGCTTTTGATGATTTTATGACTTTTTAGTGTAAAGAATCCAACTCTGTGATGAAATTTTTCCGTTTATTGGAATAGTTAACGCAGTCACGTCCTCCCCACGAACTACAATGGCTGGTTGTGGATGTTGCGATCGATAAGAACAACCAGTTATTATTCCTAAGTTTGATCCAGTTGGTTTGTGACCTGTCTGCCCTTTGTTTCAATGCTGCATAATTATTTGTCTTCGCTGAGATTAATATTTGAAGCTCTCAAGTAGTGTTGTTGAAATAAGCGGTTCGGGTGCTGCAGTATGCAGATATAACTAGTATCAATAAATTTGAAATGATGTAACTCATAGCCAAGTAATACATTGATGGTTTTATGAAGGTAGCATTTGAAGTTAGAAAAGATAAAGGTTTAAATAAATGACATTTTTCCTTGTATAATAGGGGCAACTTTAGCTCTAAAATTGCGTATTGTCCATTCAGAGTCCTTTACTAGACATCAGCTGATATAAGATTAATATTTAATCAGAGTCCTGATGTCCTGGTGGAACTGCATCTAGTGGCACGTGCTGTGCTATTTTGTTGAGTTTTTTCTAGTAACTGTGGTGGTGTTAAAATGGCAGTACTAACTGGCTTATTGTGAGTATCCAGAACCGGTTCAACTAAATTTTGTTCAACATCTTTACAGTTCACATTAAAATCAATGCCTGAATTGATTGCTCAGTTACTTCCTGGTTAGAAACATCTTCCAATGCTAAATAATTTCTGACTCGTTTTTCTTAAGTAGGCTGAGGGTGGCATCAGCGATAGAGGTCTCTGATTTTTAATGAGTTTAAATACTCCTGAATACTCCATTAGCTGTAATTTGGTGGTGGACTTGAGACGCTGACATGTTATACACTTATTTATTTCTGCCAGAATTCTACTTCTGCCGTTGCGATCCAGTACCTTCTTCTAAAAAGAGCTATGTGCTTCAGCTATCAGTAGCTTGGTTAAGCGGGGCTTTGAAGGTAATAAAATTGGATGATTGGTCTGGAAAGGTAAGGTGTTGTTTGCGATGCGACCTCTTACTCACAGAATTTTCTGTTCGTCAATAACTGGATTAAGCGATAAGAGATGGCTAATCGCTGGAACAGTGTCTTGTTTTTGTAAATAAATAATTGCTTTATGGAATTCCTCTAGCCGTATTATTCTGCAGAATTCTTCTCTTCCTTCCTTTAGTTCATATTGCCGCCTTGTACCTCTAAACTTTTCTTTACGAAGCGTCGACAATAGATGATGAGGCGGAATATTTTGTTGGTGTTTGAATATCTATCTACTAGCTGCCCAAATAGATTAACTTAGCCACTTCGGATCCGTCCACCATAAACTATAATCTTTCAACTTTGTTGGGTGATTCTATGGTGCTTATATGGCGCCATTGTCCTGGATTTGATTGTTATTGTATTTCAGAAATCCTATTAGAGACGAATATTTTGTATCTTTAGGGACCACCTTTATTCCACGACAGAGTGATCAATGAATCTGTCCAAAATCACATCTCTATATCGTGTATGCGCAAGGCTTCTTACACTTGTTTCATGAGTTTGGTGGGACAACGGATGAAACATGAGCCACATTGATAGCTCCATTGTTGTTGATGCTCCTAGCGTAGATAACTGCTGTATAGGCATTTTCAGATGCATTGCAAAATCCATGTGTTTTAAAATCCTGCCATTGCGCAGCTAATATCTGAGGTAATGTTTGACCCCAAGAAAAGCCTGCTACCCAAGGGTCTTGCATGATTAGCTTAGCTATTATAGTAACTGGTGCTAACCATCCTAGAGAGTTGAATATTTTTGAGCTCTCTGAAAGTAGACTCCTTTTGGTAGAGTTTCTGTTATCAGATTCCGGTAATGAAATGCGAAATCCGATGCTGTCTGTGGCGGGATTCCAATAAAGCTTAAATTCCAAAATTCCAGTATTCCAGTTAGTAGGGCTTTTAGTAGGACTAGGTTGTTGGAAGCCCATTTCCGGATGTTAAAACCTCCACAATTGAGTAATGCTATAACGTTGCACATCTTTTGTGGTAATATCTTCCATGATTCTTCTGAAGGCAGCTGTGGAAGCTGAAGTTCATTCCAATTTTGATAAGCTTTGGAATGTCTTGCAACTGGTGTTGGTTCATTTGTCGTTGTCACATGTGTTGCCTTCTTTACAATGTTTTGTTTGTTTTGTTGGTGTTGTGGCTGCTGTCTTATGTTCTCTTTGTCGCAAGTTATAATTGTCAGCGATTGAAATCTTGATTCCAGGAAACTAAATACATTGTTTTAATGTCTGAATTTCTTTTGAATTTTTGATTGTGCTCTCATAAATACGGTGTGTTCTCACAGCATCAAGTTTCCTCGTTAAAATGCTTATTACTTAGGCACTCCAGTGTTCAGTCTCTATATCTAAGTTGTTTATTGCGTGTAGACATTCCAAAGCGGTGTCATTTATTGTCTTTAAGCCACTAGCAGATTCGACCGCCAAACTGGATAGGTCCAACAATTAACTTACGTGCGTGGTGGCTAATAATCGCTTGGCATCGTATCTGGCGATATGAGTATCCCATGCAGTCATATAGTTCTGTTCCGATAGTGTGAGATGATTGCTTAGTTTTGCTGTTTGTTCTCTAACCAATGAAAGAAGTTAACACATCCTCTCCTCGTTTGACAAGCACTTATTCTGAAATACCGTTTTATTGTTCAGGCTATAAAAACTTTTGGAATAAGAGACTTCTTCTGCTGAATCTCAATTGCTGTATTTCCATGAGAAAAATTTAATTCGAATTATTTTTTCTCGTGGGAACAAGTCACGAATTATTTTTTCAAAGAAATAAAACAACAAGTAGAAAGAATAATTCTGGCTCTTGGGTCAGGAGGTATAACTAAAATTAGGAATGCATTAAATAATTTAAACTTTTGATTTGGAAATACGGCTAATGAAGCACCACTCGTATGCCTCGGTTATCGCCTGGATTTCTTCAAACAAGTTGGTTTTAAAGTATTCGTTTTCAAAATTCACATCAGCTGCATTTGCGAAGATATTCTCGTGATTGTCATTAAATTAATTTCATGCGTCTGTTTCTAGCTCACAGGAGGGATTATTGAAATTCTTAGCTCCGTATTTTGTGATGCTATTTGTTTTCGCCATTTCGATTTTGTAGCGCTTCACCTCATCCTTATTATCCAAGGTGATGGCTGCGATTTTATCTTCGTTTTCGAATACATCGTCGTCATCTATATAAAATCCTGTAGAAGGAGGCGTCCACTACATCGTATTGTAAATTTCCCTCTGCCTGAGCTAGTTTTCTTTCTCAGATTGGCCTGGCGCTACTCTTTTTTTATCCTCAAGAAGTAGATCTTTCTTCTCCTCATATACATACATGTTCCACCTGTTTAAAGTAATTTTGTTTCGATATGGATGGTCATCAGATAAGATATGTATTAATTCGGCATTCACTATATAAAATTTGTCGTAGTGAAGTTGTAAGTTGATCAGCCTCTCTTCAAAGTACTTTACCTGGTTGATTAGCTTTCCAGTAGAGGTCTGCTCGCTTATGTCTTAACTTGACTGGTTTCTACGTGTAGTTGTTGTTTAGTAGCTCGATGGACCAATGTTTCATGTCACTTTAGTAAAATTAGGTAAAACTATGCTAAAGGATTGTTATTTTCCGCTTAACGTTGGCCAGTGCTAGACAAAAATAACGTTTGCTGAGTATGATTAAAACACTAAATTTTATTTATTTGAATTGATATACAGACAGAAATATTGCAAATTTTACAACAACAGTATAAAAATGATACCTGTATATTTGGAAAAACCGTTTTGACAAAAATTAAATTTTATCTGGCAGGATATCACCTGAAGTTCTCCTCCTATCGTTGCAACCCCAGGTTTACTTTTGTAAACTTTTAATGTGACAGCTCTGAAGCCGAAGCACACCATGGCTGCCATATAGTCAGCCTTTAGTTCGTCCAGCTTTTTTAGCAGCAAAATCTCACTTGGATCGCTCGGTGACACAGGGACCCAAGCCCAGGGTTTGCCACAACCTCTAATCTAGCGCCAGGTCGTACCTCACCTAGGATCCCTGCCGCCTTCCTTTAGCGATATAGTGACCTTTGGCAGGCTATGAACTTGGCATGCCTCCTGTACCATCTTCCATCTCTAAAGGTCGGGGCAGGCCCCGGGTTCTCACGCATTACCTTCAGAAAGGTAGCACTTAAAGCCATCTCTACCTTAATCTAATTGACGTGTGCGATACTCCCATCTTCCTCCGCACTGTCTATGTCCGCAACAATCAGCTAACCCTAAACCTCGCTGAAAGCCCTGATTTCAGTTACCTGAAATCCGAAACCAGTTATATTAGAACCTTTGCCCTTTCTCAACGTGCTACAGGCACCAGCTTTATACAAGCTAATGTCATGTCCTTCTTAAGCCCCCCCCAGCAGTTATAGTATTAGAGGGAGAGCAATATTTATGCGTATGTCCCTTTAAATATCTTGGCTTCAGGACCAGGCTTAGAAGCCGATGCCACTCCAGCCGCAGTTTCCGTTGGTTTAAGAGTCCCGGCTTCTTTAATGTTTTTAATTGAATCAACCATAAGAATCCCACGAGTAGCGAAGAAAAAATGTCCATCTGTGCGGGGATCCGCGATATACAGATAAGGCTACATAATCCTGAGAGCGCCAGGTATCAGGATACACGGTTAGAGACTGAGCTAGTTTTTTGACTGGGCCCCAGATGGGTTGGTTCTCAGCCCAGTTGTTTAGCGCCATTTGTTAGAATATCAAAGCAAAAAGGGTGGAAAAATCGTTGTGTCCGCTCTACAAAAAATGCTGTCATAGCACGAGTCGAATTTACAATAACTAGAAAGAACATTTGTTAAAATAAAGTTACTGAAAATTTTAAAAATATTTGGTAGATGGGGAATGTCAGAGTTGTAAAGAAAAACCAGTACATAGTAGAATTTCGCAATCGTCTACAAAACAAGTTGAAATTTTGGAATTTCGAAAAGTTGGAATTTTTAAACTTTAAACTTTTCTTATATTCTCGTACCTAGTTATCTTGAAAACTTTGTAACTGGATTTGGGATGTTTATATTTGCTTCAGACTTTTATCTAGAAAACTGTAATCTATTAAATATTTTTGGTGAAATCATTAACGAACAAAATTGTTTTAATTTTTGGAAAATTGTGTAATAATATGTGATTTAAATGTTCAAGGGATAAAAAACTTGAAATTTTGTAATGGGCTATTTAGAAAAATTTAAATTTAAATGCAAATTAATTTTCGGTTAACTCACTCGTAAATAAGTATTAAAGGGTTTTAACATAAGCAAACATTTTTTGTCATAGTATGTGACACAATCCTGAATGTGTTGTATTGTCCTAACTATAATAAATACCACTTTAACCTACATACCTAGCATTTAATTGAAAATTCATAGCTTTTTTCTTATGTTTTAGCAATGCTTCTCAATATTACATACATATATATACATATACCTATTTAAGTTTTTGGTGCTGGACTTTTATTTGCTTATATTAAAAATGTTCATGTTAAACAAAAAAAAATATTATTTTATTAGAATCTTAAAGAAAGCAAACTAAAGGCAGATGGCGAGTCAAATTACGATGAAGATCATGAAATTGTCATTGTCAGTGATACCGTGCGCCAACGACGTAACCGAACTGCAACTCCAACTGAAAGTCCTAACCAATATAATCAGGGAAGTGTTGTAATGCCCGATCTAGTGCCTGATACATTTCATTTGGCTGAATCCAGTTCATTATTCTCCAGTATTTCTGATAACAATAGTAATCTAAACATTTTAATACAAGACTACAATAAAAATGAAACATCAAATGCCAAAAGTAATAATAATAATAACAGTAATAATAATAATAATACTTCAAAATTTTTGATTGTTGAAGTTAAAGAGAAAAATGTTTCAGAGAAAACACAAATACAAAATGTTAATATTGGTGCTGGTGACATGGTTGATACGATAAAATTGGAAAGTGTTGGTAATTTTGAACCGGAAGATGTTGAAACTGTTTTAATTGTGGACACATCAGAGGATACATCTGATACAGATTCATGTCCAACACCTATTATGGAAGATGACTTTAATGATGAAATTCCGCTCGACGATGAAAATTCTGTTGATGAGAAAAATAATCGTCATTCAATAAGATTACGTCCATCGTTGCGCGATATTTTAATGTCTAATGAACCGGATTTCGATGCAGCAGATATACATGTTAGTATTAAAATTTGTATTTTGAATTATTAGTTCTGATACATTCGAGTTATGTTGTTTCTATTAATACAAAGATGTTACTAGTGTTACTTAATTTCTTAGTGTGTCTTAAATTTTTTGAACTTAAGTTGTTTGTGCTTAAAATTGCCTACACTTCCTATAGATGAAAAATTCCTTGACCTCTAATAAGTGTGCAAAACAAAATAATTCTTAACATGAGTTTCTAGCTAAAGATTAGCTATCAGGAAAGTAAAAACTAACAACGAACTTGGTTTAAACAGATTACTCATCGGTAAAACAGCAACAAAATAAGGATGAGTTCAGTTCAGTTTTAAAAAGTCAAACTAGCTACATAGGTTCTATCCTTCCTCCCCATTTTCTGGACATGAACTTAATTTTAAATTAAAGTAGATTCAATTGAGAGCTTCTTGAGAAGTACATTTATAAATTTTGTATATGTAGGGAGGGAGTACTAATGGTCTGTGCCGGACCCTTCCTCACATTTGTCGGACATGAATTTGCTTTTAAATTATAGTAGAAATATTAGCGAGCTTCTTGCGAGAAAAATGTATAAATTTTGTATTTGTAGGAAGTACCTCAACTCATTTTGATTTTTTGATCAGGGATTTATTTCCTTCCCTTAGCATTTTATACCTAATGCCAGGTAAGAAATCAGCCGCCTCTTATGTACATGAGGAAAATACCCTATCTGAAGCCGCATCTTCTGGTGTACAGGCGCTTCTCGCAAGTATTTTATTCCCACTTACCCTTCAGTGAACCGGTGAAGGCATCCAATCCGCCACCTGTGGATGTGGCCGATAGGAGAATTGCAACGAAACAACCAATCAGCCTATGAAAATAATAAACTTTGTGGTGAATCACACAGACGAACAACTCGAAAGAAAAACAGCATTTGATTGACATTGGAGACAGCGGTAAGAAAACCAAGAAAAATGGAGACATTAAACATTTAAGCTACTGAAGCAGAGGACGTGGCAAGAGAGTCTAATTGGATTATGAAGAAAAGCAGTCTCAGAAAGAAACGGAAAACAGAATCATCGCCAGAATAGTAAAGCAAGCAAAAGGAAAATCAATATCGACTGTCAATGCTCTGACGGCATTAAGCTGGCACCACTAAATAACGATGTCTGGAATGTAAATATCCCAGACTCAGATATTTAGGGTAAACTAACTATGAAGCTTAACATTGAGAAAGTTTATTGGATACAAGTACGAATAAATATAAGCACGAAAGATCAATTAAGGTTATAGCTACATAGGATTCCATATGTGAAAGTAACGACGAAAGGTGTGAAAGTAAAGGCGAATTAAGGATGCTGAAATATTCTCAAGAAATAGAGAACTGTAAATGATAAAGATAGCAGCGTCCTCACAAAATGAAGGCTACCATTTTTCATTCGAACCGATAACTTTCGATCAATGCAAAATATGAAAAGTCAAAAAAAGTCACGGCTAAGGAAAAAGTTACGGCTGTGAGGAAAAAGTCATGGCTGATAGTTCAGTGCAAAAATGTCAGGGCTTCAATCATACTCATGGTACTGCTTTTATTGTAAGGGGCAACATCTATCAAATTAAGATGATGATCCCTACTGCGTGGGGAATTTTGGGAACGTGGTGACTTCAATGCAAAAAACACTTACTGGGGTTACAACACTAAACGGGAGGGAGCTATTCGAAGCAGGAAAAATATTTAAATGCAACTTTCAATCTGGTGGCTAATATAGATTTACACAAATCATCGGATCTGATAGATTTTTATGTAACAAAAGGAATTTCTGATAATTATAGGTATTCGCATGGAAAACAATGAAGAGCTAGTTTCGTATTACTCTCCTGTTATTATGACAGTTATTGAAACAATAATTAAAAACTAAGTCCCTGCAAGAATCTCTAATAAGAATACTAATTGAAACCTTTTTCGTGAACTGTTAGAGCAAAACATCAATCTGCAAGTACCAATAAGAAAGGCCATACACGTCGAAGAGGAAGTAGAAAGGATAATATAAAATATACAATAAGCGGCAAGGTATGTAAATAGCATATCAGATATGTAAATAGTATCAGTAGTAAAAATTGTCCATTTAAACTAAGAGAGCTTGTGGCAAAGAAACGGAAAGCACGAAAGTATTGGCAAATAAAACGCACTACAAAAAGTACATATTTGTCTTTACTCATTGCCCAAAAATTCAACGCATACTGCTTATGGAAAGAAACAAAATAATTTCGACCGTACCCATCAGAAATGATAATGCAGGATGGGCCCGAAGCAGAAACAAAAATATGATCTGCTTGCGAAACGCCTCGAAGAAACCTTTCAACCTTTAGTGAAAATAAAAATCCAATGCACAAATCTGATGAACTTGAAATACAAACTGTAACGCTACATAAGCTAAAAGAGGAAATTAAAAATCTAAACATTAGAAAAGTTCCTGGATATGATTTTATAACTGCTCAATTCTTTAAAGAACTACGAAATAAAGCGATACCCAAGCTTATACACATAATTAATGCTGTGTTTGAACTGAGATACGTGCCAAGGGAATGTAAGGTGGAAGAGATAATCATGATCTTAAAGCCAAACAAAAAATCTAAAGATATAAAGTCATTTAGATCCATATCTATACTCCCAACCATATCGAAGATATTTGAGAAACTGAAGAGAATGAAACCCATGCTGGTGAATATAAATCTTATTCCTGCCCCCCAGTTTGGTTTCAGAGAAAACCATTCGACTGTAAACCAGGATACTAATAAATTGGTTCTGCACCGTCAAATTTTGAAACCAGTCTGGACCTACGGTATACAGCTTTGGGGTTGTACCAAGAAAACGAACATCAAGATGATACAGACATTCCAAAACAAGTACTTCGGAACATTGGAAATGCCCCTCGGTATATTAGAAATAAAGACCTCCACCGAGACTTAAAGATGGAATACATCAATGAGGTTATTACGTTTTATGCTTTCAAGCATGATTCACGTCTCTAGGCCGATGGCAGCAAGAAATCTGCAAAGCGCCAAGTGAATGAGATCTAAAGACTACACCTCTATAGCAAATAATTATGTACATATATACATAATTTTAACATCTGGGACTAGCCATTAGGCTGTATCTCAACAATTTTGAATTTAATTATCTATGATAAAAGTTATTAGATGATTTATATTTAGTCATTTGAAATATGGAACAAATAATTACGCACTGGCTTAGCTACCCCTTATAAAGACCCGTTTAAAGTCATTCGACGCCTTCGGAAGCAATTCACAGTGTCAATTAATGGAACAAACCAAACCTTTTGAATTGACCAGCTCAAACCAGTCCAACACTTAATTTCCTTAAGGAGGGGAACTCACTTGCGGCGGAGTCCTGTAGCGACTCACGCATTAATTATATAAATTAATTATTTATTTATATAAATCGGTATACGCTCATCACTACTACACAGGGTTTACGCATAAGATATCTCTTTGTATAACGTGTTTTCATTTGCCATCTAGCGAAAATAGCATGGACACAAATATAATTGAACATTAAATTATATTTTGTGATATTTACTCCATCTCGCTTTCATCATCTTTCTCAATTCAAAATTGAATTGAGTTGTCCTGTGGTTCTATCTCGCGTTCATATTGACATACGATTGTTCGTATGTCAACACCAAATAAAAAAAAGAAGAAAAATAAAATGGAATTCACGCGATAAAAAAACCAACCGAAAACGATTCGCGTTTTACAGGACTAACCCGCATATCAAGACCCTGTCCTGCAAACATTTTTGCTCTTAAAATAGCCTGCAAAATAAAATAAAAGCCCGCACGTCCCGTATTTGTAAAAAATGAATTTAAAAAATCTAAGTTTTTCCGAAAGAACGACATCTGTTTGGTAAAAGCAGGAAATTTGAGGATAAACCCAACGTACTCATTTAAGTTATAAACTCTACTCCATTTATTCAACATTATTCTTTGAAAACCGAAACAAAAAAGGAACCAACATACATATTTGAATACTGTTAATGTTAGCCGAAGGTTGCCAGACGAAAGTAAACAATCGATAATGCAGAACCATGTTTATGTCAGTGTGGGGGAGGATTAAAAACGTCGGTAATGCAGATTGAGTTATCCTATCCGAAAATAAATAATTACGTCTGAAACAGTAGATTGTGTTTATTAGCAGAAAATTACTTTGGATGAATGGGTAATTTATGCATTGAAGATTTTTGTTAATATTCTTAAGTGGCAAAACCTGCACTGTGGACAATTGTGGAAAACTCGGGAAACCAAAAAAATATTTAGAATTGGTATAAAAAAGAGTGTTATGTCAAAAGTTTTCTCAAGTAAATAATTCAGTAAAAATTTCCCGTAGGAAATCTGAGAAAATTCGATTTTCTAAAAATCATTAGAAACTTTGTATAAAATCAGCTTCTAGAGTGTTTTGTCTTAAGATGGATTGATTTAATGTGATTTGTAAAAAGCAACAGTCAAAAACGCAGTCAGTTTTGTCGCTCGATAGTTGCCCAAAATTATTGAGGAATTATTGACGAAACGTCGAAATTTGGATTAAATGAATGCACAATCTGGCCGCAATTTTCCATTTCACCGTAAATTCTATCGAAGTTGATAAACATACATTTATGCAAGTCGGACAAGCACTACTGATTAATCTGAGGCTTAAACTACATACAAGGTACATTTCGAACTATATACGAATTCTAGTAAGATCTGATTTAGTTAAACAGATTAATTGAAACTGGATGCTGTAACGAGAACAAATTCAAATATGAAATGCGGCTATTTTATTTGAATTGTTGTAAATATGTACTTTGAACATTACCCCCACAGTTCATTACCATAAATTGTGTTACATGGTTGTTTTTAAAAGAAGAAGTTACTTGGGAAACTCGCAGTGGCGTAACTACAAATTTTTAGCCCAATCGCAAAATTTTTCTTGGGCCCTAAAAATGCTTCTTGTACCTATCAACAAGTAAAACTTTTACTTTCTGCTCTAGCTTTCTTCCTATTGTTCAGTTCCGTTTTAATAACAAGTATCGAAAGTATCAAAAGTAGACAAGTTTTATTTCAATGCCCTCAAACAAAACGACACAATTTGCAATCATCTCATAATGCTATGGTGATTTCTAGATATATCTATAAAGCATCACAAATCTCAAATGTAATTGAAAAATATCAAGAATTTCGAAATAATCTCAAAAATGTCGAGTTTTCAAAGTATCTTGAATATTATAAAATGTTTATCGAATATTCTATAAGTATATGTAAAACCAAAGGAAATCTTATACGCGCTAATCACCGCTTTGTAAAGTGTAAATAACTTGGACATTCTTGAATAATTTCGAATAACCTTGGAGATCGAAGAAATATCGAAATTTTGGCATAATCTCCAAAAATCTACTAAATATTATGATTCTGCAAGTTCCTTTAACTCAAAGACAAGCGCAGAACATTACCATATAAAATTTAGACGAAAATCTTTAAAAATCTCGGATAAACCTAGAAACTGAATTCTCAAGTCTTCGGGATTTCTCATCTTTGTACCCAAGAGCAATTCAAGTGGTGACATGTTAATAGCTCTCTGATGACTATTATTTATGTACCTCTGCACCTTATCAACCTGCTTCCACTATTCGTCTGGTTTCTGATCCTCTCAACTTGACCATTACCAGTATGCAGCCCTATAGTAATCGTCATGTGTTGTATATTTTCTCGCCGACAGCACTGCTCAAATTCGGCTGACGTGAAAGCCGTCCCCTTATCGGTAATAATATTTTTTGGATTTCCGAATATTGATTTTTGTAGTTTAAGTTTTTGTATCACTTCTTGTGATGTTAGTGATTTTGTCGGATAAAGCCGCACGAATTTACTAAATCCATCAACGACGCTTAGGACGTACTTGTAGCTCTTCTTCGATTCTATTAGGTGGCCCAGGTGGTCTATGTGATAGATCACAAGAGGTAGATTACCCTTTGGTATAGGATTCAGTTGACCATCCTGCTTTCCCATTTTTCGATTTAGAAGAATGCAATGAATGCAATTGTTTATAAATGCGACGATTTTCTCTCTTAAATTTGGTACGAACAATTCCCTCAGTATCAGTTGATCCGTCTTTTTTACCCCAAAATGACCTTTCTCGTGACATGATCTAATAACCTCTGACTGCATCGATCTCGGCACCACCAGATAGTTAGTTCCTTGAATAGTTTTAAACAAAATATCGTTACTACAAGTATAATTTTCATACGCACCTGTTTCCAATATTCGAAATATAACTTTAAGATGTTCATCTTCTTTCTGGGCAACTTTTATTCGATTAGTAACATCATGTGATATTACCATAACCATTGGTCCCCTGGACAACGCATCCACGTGACGCATCTTATGCGCCGGCCGTTGTTCGAGTTGATAATCGAACTCTTGCAACTGAAGAGCCCAACCAGCGATACGTGAAGACAACTCTTTCCGCTCCATTGTACCTTTGAAAGCAGCAAAATCTGTTAGTATTCGGAATTTCAGCCCAAACAAGTAAACACGGAATTTCTTTAACACAGCCACAATCGCCAAAACTTCGAGCTCATAGCTATGCTATACCGTTCTTCACACGAAGTAGTTTTTAGAATAAAGTAAAAAATTGGATGCATCTGTTTATCTTCCCAGTTTTCTTGCAATAGAACAGCACCCAATCCTATCTTGCAGGCATCTGTGTGAAGTTCTGTGATCGCCGTCATCGAATAAATTTGCAGTAAGACACTCTTAAGTTCATTAAACGCTGTTTGATGTGACTCACCGAATTCGAATGGAATACGTTTCCTTAACAAATCTGTTAACGGCTTTGAAATCTTTGCGTACCCTTCCACAAACCTTCTGAAGTATCCTGTCAGCCCGAGAAATCGCTGTAACTGCTTCACCGTCTGCGGTGCTGGAAATTTCAAAATGGAACGCTGCTTTGTTTGAGATGGCTTCATCATTCCGTGTTCTACCTCATACCCCAGGTATTCTACAACGGTTACCACAAACTGACATTTCGACCATTTTATCTTTAATCCGTTCTGTTGACAAGGTTTTAAGACCATACTTAGCCTCTGTACAGCCTCTTCTTCGCTCTTTACTGGTATGATCAAGTCGTCCATGTAAACACAAACGAATTTCTCGTTACATAAACTTCTAAAGATGTTATTAACGTACCTCTGGAATACAGCTGGTGAGTTGCACAAACCAAAAGGAGCACGAAGCAACTCGTACTGACCGAATGGTGTTACAAACGACGTATACTTAATCGAATCCTCCGCAATTGGTATATGGAAAAATCCATTGCGCAGATCGAGGGTTGTGAAATATTTAGTTCCTTGTAACCTGTCGATTTGATCATCAATCAATGGCATTGGGTACCTATCTTTTATTACGACTTTGTTTAACTTGCGATGGTCTACGCATAGTCTTTTGCTGCCATCTTTCTTGTCGGACAGAACTATAGGGCTTGCATAATCCGATGCACTGGGTCTTACAATTCCTTCGTCGATCCACTCATCTATCTGCTTTCTCACTTTGTCCAATTGCATGGGTGCAAGGCGACGAGGTTTCTAGAAAATTGGCATTTCGTCTGATAGAATGCTTGTTTTTGGATTGTAGCCAGTCACCATTCTCCTGATTTGTCCTTTTACTTCCTTGTTTACCAAATGACCAATGTTGATTTGTATGTCTTCTTGCTCGACTGCCATAACCGCAAAATCTGGTATAAACTTCCGAATTGATATACTTTCCGATATTAAAATGGTTATTGCTTGTTTCAATAAATCTTTCCCAATGATCACATCACATGGAAGTAAATTATCTGGCACAATATGAAACGTCATAGAAAAGGAATCACCATCTACCTCAACTTCTGTTTCGAACTGTCCCATGGTGGTTAATGCTCCTGATCCGATGCCATGAAATACAGTAGTTTTACTGTCGAAATTAGGGGAACCCAGGAATTTGTATCTCTTGTGAGCTATGAAATTAAGATCACTCCCGTCAATTCTAACTTCCTTTGTGTCCTTCGCCAAATAAACTTTTCCATCTTTGGATGCAGCCAACGCCTTAGATTTTTCCGTTTCGGGACACTTTGGAGCGATGTGACCGAATTCGTTACAGCGATAACATTTGGGTCCCTTGTCTTTATTCTTGCAATTTTTGCTAGCGTATCCTAACTCACCACACGAATAACACTTTCCTCTCCCAAATTTTGTATCTGTTCCACCCATCGCTCTGGCTCTGTTTGGATTTGAACTTGTTGTTAAGGAAATTGAAATGTTTTTTTTATTTAATGTGAAGTACAATCGATACAATTAAGTTCTGAATAAAACGTCATTCAAATGGCCTCCACGACTTCTTCTGCAGGAACGAATTCGATGAACCCAATTTTCGAGCACTTTTTCCATTAAATCAAGTCGTATGTCATGAATAGCACGTTCAATATTGACTTGTAAAGCTTGAAGAGAGTTTGGTTTATTGCTAAAGACCAATGACTTCAAATAACCCCACAAGAAATAGTCTAATGGTGTTAAATCACAACTTCTTGGAGGCCATTCAATATCACAATTTCTTGAAAAAATGGAATCTCCAAACTTTTCTCGCAATAATTCAATTGTTGCACATGCTGTGTGGCACGTAGCCCCGTCTTGTTGGAACCAAATGTTGTCAAGATCAACTTCTTCCAATTTCGGCCATAAAAAGTTGGTTATCATCGATCTATACAGATCTCCATTGACAGTAACGGTGTTACCAGCATCATTTCGAAAAAAATACGGACCGATGATTCCACCAGACCAAAAACCACACCAAACTGTCAATTTAGGTGAATGTAATGGTTTTTCATGAATAATTTGTGGATTTTCTTCGCACCAGAATCGATAGTTTTGTTTATTTATATAAAACACGAGATGTTTATTGCTTTATTTTTCAATATATTCTGATTTTTTATATTTTCGAACTCAACAAGCAAAAATCCTTTTTTCCAGGCCTACCGTACTTTGCATAGCTACGGTCGTATACTAAACTTCTTGTTCAGTTCAATTTTCTAATCCCACACGGTCATCCTGTGTTTCATCTGACAAGGATGATGTTTCTTCAAGAGCCACTTCCCGATCGTCATTCTCGTCTTCCTCTGACAATTCGACATAATATGGACCCTTCGATTGAGATACCTATCGTACGTCGTATCGATCACAGTCCTTCACCTTAACCACTTCGTATGGCCCCAGGTACTTTTGGTCTAAATTTGCGCCACTACTGAACTGGGTTCTTTTGATAAGTACATACTCTCCCACTTTGTAAATATTCGCTTTTTCTCGCTTGCGATCGTACCCTCGTTTATTCTCTCGTTGAATAGCCGCGATGCTCTGTTTTGCTTCATCGCGCAGATGCTCCCTGTCATCGATAAGTGCCTTCGTCAATTCATTCTCTACGATTTGTTTTAAATTGACATCCTCACCTATACGCATTTTCGCACCAAACAGTAGCTCGGATGGCGACATTCCAATTGCACGCTGCAGTGAATTGCTTAGATAGCGCTGCAGGTCTTCCGTTTTCTTATACCATTCTTCCGCGTTGTTAGAAGATAATTTCGCTAGCACTGGTATGATAATTCTGAAAATTCTTTCAACTTGGCCGTTCCCTGTTGCCACACCAGCTGTAACCAACTGTAGGTCAATCCCCTCTTTATCTCAAAATTCACTAAACTCTCCTGATCGAAAAGCACCGCCTCTGTCCGCGATTAGTCTCTTTGGATTCCCGAAAATAGCTTTCTGGGTATCTAACCGTAGAATTACTTCGCTGATGTTCATTGTCTTCGTCGGGTAGATCCACGTAAACTTTGTAAATCCGTCAATTACACAAAATACGTATCGGTACAACTTGCGGGTTGATGACAAGCTCCCTAAATGGTTGATATGATACGTAACCAACGGGCTATCCCCTTTCGGTATAGGATGTAATAAACCTTCCTGTTTACCAGTCTTCCTGTCTGTGACAATACAGCGAACACAGTTTTTAATGCAATGCTTGATTTTCTCAGTGAGCTTCGGAATGTAGTATTGTCGTTCAATAAGCTCCGCCGTTTTTTTTCACAGCGAAATGTCCTTGATCGTGGTAGTTTTTTATGATTTCACGCTCCATTTTTTTTGGCACAACCAGCAATGGATTTCGATCTTTCATCTTAAATAGAATATCGTTATTAGTGAAATATTCAAGGTACTTACCGATTTTGAGAAGTTAAAAAATCGGCACCAATTCGCTATCATGCTTCTGTGCTGCTTTCACTCGATGTAACACATCATCTATTATTGGTAATACTACAGGATCTCTGCTTAGCACATCTACGTGTCGCATACGGTATCCTGGTCGATGTTCTAATTTAAAGGTAAACTCCTGCAGTGCCAGTGCCCATCCTGCGATTCGTGGGCTGAGCTCTTTCCGCTCCATCGTACCTTTGAACGCTGCGCAATCGGTTATAATCTTGAAGTTAAGGCCTAGTAGATAAACTCGCAATTTCTTCAATGCGGCTACAATGTATACATTACTATACAGAAACTGGCATTTACTCCACTTAATTTGCAGTCCGTGTTGCTCGGCTACTTGCAGAACCTGGCTTAATCTCTCGACACTTTCAGAGATGGTTAACGCTGGAATGATGACGTCATCGATGTAAACACAGATAATCCCTTGGCGACACAGTTGCTCGAAGACTCTATTTATGAACTGCATAAATACAGAAGGGCTGTTGCAAAGACCGAACGGTGTTTTCAGGAACTCGTATTGCCCGAATCGAGTGACGAATGCAGTGTATTTCACCGAACTTTCAGCAACAGGCACATGGAAAAATCCATTTCTAAGATCCAATGTCGAGAAGAATTTCGCATTCGCTAATTGATCAATTTGACCGTCGATTAAAGGTAACGGGTATCGATCTTTTACAACTATACTATTCAATTTCCGATAGTCGATGCATAGCCTCTTGGAACCGTCTTTTTTATTTGCCAATATACGATGGGACTAGCGTATTCTGATGAGCTATGACGAATAATTTTCTGCTCCAAGCCATTCATCGGTTTGGTTCTTCACCACCTCCATCTCCAATGGCGGCAAACGTCTTGGCTTGGATGCAATAGGTTTCTGGTCGGTTACCTCGATGTGCAATTTGATGTTAGTTTGGACTTTTTGGTTCTCCGGATTATAGTTCACCACTAATTTTCTGATTGCTTCAGCTGATAATTGATCCTTAACATGCCCCAAATCAATTGGAATATCTCCTTGTTCGATCACTAATGAATATGTCTCGGGGACAATCTTCGTCATAGTAATACTTTCCGGTGTTACGACAGTCACTGCTTGGTCAATCAATTCCCTACCAAGAATGAAATCGACAGGTAATACCTCATCGGGCACCATATGAATTTTGGTTTCATATTCGTCACCATCAATAATTAATTTGGTATTGAAACGTCCTAATGTACGTAGAACCCTAGCTCCGGCACCGTGAAATACAATTGGTTCACCATACAAAGCCGATACTCCGGTAACTAGATACTTTTTATGTGACATAAGGTTAATATCGCTTCCCGTATCCACTAGTGCGCAAAATTCAATACCCTTCAACGAAACAGCTGTAATTGTTTTGGATGGTAACATATTCCGCTCTTTTATAATTGCACAAAACTTTTTGGAGTGCTCCGATTTGCTGTCACATTCTTGACATTTGTAACATTTTAGGCTTTAACTTTATCCTTGCAATCTCTACTAATATGACCGTTATTTCCGCAATTATAACATCTAGAAATCCGTTTAAATGTCTTAACTGGCTTAAACTCACCAATTGATTTGCCACTGTGACTTCAGATTTTGGTTTACACTTCGTTTTCCCTTTTATTTCTTCGTAAATCATCACCTTGGATTTGGACTCTTCGATTGTATTCGCTCCATACAACACCGCTTTATTTGGTTCATAATCGGATATACCATCAATGCAATATTGTATTATGGCAGCCTCCTCTAAATTGCCATTTTTTCCAAGTTCTCGCATCGCCAATAAATAATTTTTGAAGGTCTCCTCTGGTAGTTTTTTCCGCTCAGCCATCTGTTTCTATTCCAAAGAACTATTTTTGTTAATGGGAAACTCTGCCTTTAATAAATCGATCAATTTTTCCCACGTGTCGACATCCTCAGCTATCCTTAAGGAATTTTTCGCCGTTCCGCTCAGTAAACGCTTCGCATAAATAATTTTCTGTTGATTAGTCCAGCCGGTGCAAACCGCTGCTTCATCAATGTCGTTTCTCCACTTATCGAGTAAATATTCGTCGTCGCCACTAAACTTAGACAAAGATTCTTCAACGTCCTTGAAAGTAAAAATTGAACTTTGATTTGCGTTTGTCGAGGTCGATGCGCCATTTTTCATCATCTCGTTTTCTCTCTTCAAAAGTTCAATTTCTTTGTCCTTCAATTCTAACTACTTTAGACGAATATACTCTAACTGTTCTCTTTCGCGTTGTATGACATTAGCAGTACTACTGGATTCTACCATCGTACTGTTTTTCGGACGGTCTTTAGGATTGAGTACCGGATCACTATTTATGGATTCATTATCCGTTACTCGTTTAAAACTTTCACTCGTTTGTTTTGTAGTCGAATCATCAGCTGCGCTATCTCCTCTGTTTCGACGTTTACCTTTAACCATCCCGACTACGCAAAATCAACTTATAATTTGAATTGTCGTAAGCATACACAAAATCACCACACCACTAAAGACTGATTATTTGCTATAGTCTTTTACCAATTCCTGCTTTACTGTGATTTTACTATCCTGTTGTTTATATCATACATGGGGTTGAGCCCCCAAATGTAAGGTTCTTTTTAATAAAACACGAGATGTTTATTGCTTTATTTTCAATATATTCTGATTTTTTATATTTTCGAACTCAACAAACAAAAACCCTTTTTTCCAGGCCTACCGTACTTTGCATAGCTACGGTCGTATACTAAACTTCTTGTTCAGTTCAATTTTCTAATCCCATATATATATATATATATATATATATATATATATATATATATATATATATATATATATATATATATATAATGTATGTACATACTTGGCCAGCACGGGGGGGTCCATCACGAACCGTTAGTACTCTCTTCCTAACCATATACAAATGTTATCCGACAAATGTTAGGAACAGTCAAAGATTTTGCTTTGAAAAATTGGTTTCAAGAAGATGTTTGTTAAACTGATTAATTATCAACTATAATATGGAAACCACGGCAGCTCTAAACTGCATAAATTAATTTACGAATTTTCGATACGAAATTCGAATTTATTTTCTTGTTTTGGATATTTTGCAGCAATGTTCATAATCATAGATTTTAATTACTGTAAGCGTAATAGCATTGACACACTACGATTTAATGAATCGGAGGATTTAGTGAATTTTGCGAGTTTAACCGTAGTGTGTCAACCCTAATTTTTGCTAATCGCGTTTTGTTTCATAGAGTACCTGAGCCAGTTTAGCTAAATCGGATTTATTAATCCGCAGCCTGACAACGCAATAGCAATTGTGTTATTTTTATAGTCGAAAAACTCATTTCACATAAAACGTTAGTCTGTCTGCTGTCAGCTCTTCAATTTATAAATATAAATCTCCAAGATTGTGTTTGTTCAAAATATTCATACTGAATGCAAAACATGTTTAACACTTTTTTTATTCTTCTGTCCTTTTCGACAAAAGTAGAACCAAAATTGTTCCCGTAAAATGAGGAAATTGGAAACTAACTGTTGGACATCATATCCTACTTTCAATTGGTTTCCTGTAGTTGTAGTTCTCTATTAATTAATTGTTGTAAATTTGTGAGCTTAGTTCAACATCTTTGTTCTTAATTACTTGCAAATTATGTTTTTTTATTAATTTTACAGTTACTGTATAAAATTATATGAAAAAAGAAAGTGTTTCTCATGAATATTCGTTTATATTTCAGTGTCGTTTAACAACGCCAAATTCTAACACAAAATCCTCTTTTGCCCAAGAGAAAATGAAATACGATGATGAAAAATATAATTTAGATGCATATAAAAGTGACGTATCGGTTGAGAAACGAGTAACTGATTTCGAGAAAACTGCCCGATATATGATTAAAAAATTGGAGGATATACGGGACAATATTAAGCGGTGTGAAGCACAAACGTAAGTATTTATATTACAAATTTTATATTGTAAATTAATTTATTTCATTATTTATTTCGATCTTTACAGCACAATTGAAAATTTAAAGCTATTAATTGCACCCGATGCTGCCACCCTTATATCGCAGGGTGATAATTTAATCCTTGAAACGCATGGTAAATCAGAAAACCTATTGCAGCGTGTCATGTTCATGCAAACCCAGTTACGCGATAAATTTCGTGAAATTCAAAATTATGGTTTATCGCCGAGTAATAAAATGGACGATGCACTAGATAATCAGATTTTGTTTAATGTGAAACCATCTAGTGAAAAAAATATTAATCACAATGCAAATAAATTTGAAATTAATGCGGGTGAAATTGATCGAATATCATATCAAATAATCGAACGAGTTGCTAAATTAATTGAGAGTCCGATTGATGAATGTTCGGAAATTGATTTAACACATCGAATAACTGAAATGAGGGTAAGTAAAAAATTTGGTTTTAATTTTTAAAAATTTTTTTTTTTATTATTTTCGTTTTTTATAAAAATAGAGAACAACTAATATGACCGAATGCTTCTAAAAATACTTTCCCATCTTGAATTTTATTTTCATATTTAGTTTTTTGTTTTTGTATTTTTATTTTTAAATTAATATATTACGAAAATTTAGTTGGTATTATAATATTCGGCGAGAAGTTGCATAGTTTTGGTCGAAATTTTAAATATTTTCATTTTTTAATAAAACTATAATGTTGTTAAACATTAAAATGTGTACGTCTGTGTGTGTGTTTGTCTTTATGTGTTTCTCATATTATTGTTATTAGTTACAAAAAAAATTTTTTTTTTTCTATTTGTAGGAAAAACAGGAAGATTTAAAATTTGTGATAGATGCTGCCTCACAAGCAACACCAAGTCCACACGCAAAACAAGTGCTAGAAAAACTTAATAAAGTAAGTTATATTATGAAAATTGTAAATGAAATTATTAAATACATTTTTGTTGTTCTAATTTTTAGGCTAAAACTGATCTTTCAGCTCATTTTGACTTGATTGTATTATCATTAGCAAATATAAATAAAAATCGTTTATCAATTGGATCAGAGAAATTTAAAATAAATTTAAGCAAACAATCAGCAACCAATCAACAAATGGCGGCAAAAGATGGTAATATAGAAGCGGTGACATTAGAAAAGTCAACTTATGTACCAGGCTCATTTGCTCACAAAGAGAGTATGAAAGGGTCGTCAGTTAGATCAGCTTTTTTCGATAACTCGTTACTTAAGGTAGGTCAATATTGTTAATATGTACTCTATTTATTTAAATGATAACAGTCGAATTCTTTAAATTTATAGGTTTCGGATTGGCTGGATAATGAATATGTATCAATCAAAAATAGAAAAGTTCAAGTCGGTGATATAGATGATATCTTAGTGGAAGTTGGCAAATTAAAAGTAAATATATTCGTCATTCATATGAAGGATTTATTTTTATTTATTATTTAAATTTTTTAGTCGTTGCTTCGTGAATTGGATTTCAAAAAACCACAGCTCGGTGAAGCAGCGCCTGCGGACGATGTAAACCGACAGCGAGTACAAACCGATTGTAAGTCTGTTTCATTTAAATATATTTAAATTTAAATATCGTGCACTAGAATCGAAAGGGGTTTTATTGCGCAAAAATTCGATTAAGTGTAATGCGTTATTTTGTAACCGCCGCTTTTAGAGGTACAGTCTTCTCAGTATTTTCGTGAGAAATTGTAAGCGCGAGATATACCAAATTCGAAAACAAGTAGTTTACTTTGGTTTTTAAATAAGAAGAGTTATTTAGACAAATTTAAATTTTAGCACGTACGGGGTCAATTTACCCAAATAAATGTTGAAAAGGGGTTGCCATCCAGATAGATGTACCAGGAATTTGGCTTTTAATGAAACCAGATCAAATTTTGAAAAATTTGAAATCTCTAAATATGATTTTAAAAAACGAAAGCGCAAACGCCACTGCGTTTTTTGGATATAGGGCTTTGAACCGTACTGAAACAGGATATACAAAGGATTTGTCATTATCATCTCATTGGTAGGTGTTTGGATCGGATAGAACATTGTTGGTGTTTGGATCGGGGGATATAGTCACATGGCTAGTAAATGAAATCGGGAGAGTCTCGAGTGAGAATATATTACAACAACTCAACACAAATAATCTAACTTAGGATTTCACGAAATTATTACCTATTCTTTAGGGTGATCCGTTTCTAGTTGGCTGAGTTATTAGGTGCCTTTTATGGAAAGTAAGGGGGATTTACTCAACGAAAAAAAAAATCAAAATTGCTATGAAACCTGAATTCGGGTGTGGAACTCTTATATGTACACTTAGGAGAAAATCAGAATTACAATCCATATCCAATTGATCTTTCATTTTTCACTATTTTGTCTTTAAATTGAATGAGTTTGAACCAAGATTGATAGGGGAAATTGTCTTACCACCGGTGTTTTGATTTTCGTTACCAATCCACTCTCTTCTGATGAACAATTTTATTTTGGTTGTAAAAAATTTTAGATTGTTCAATTTTGAATTTTATGCGAAATGGTAAACTCTGTTCCCTACTCGACAACAAATCAACCACCAACGTAACCCTCAACAAATTGCCCAACCCAATCCTCAAAATATCATGTCCGAAAAACTACATGCGTACATGAACTTAACCTGAGAACAAGTCAAGCTAACTTCAAACTCCAATCGGCAACTCTCCCCAAATATATCCACAACTGAACCCTTCACTAAACCTGAACTTTACCCCAACTCACCACTCAACTCAACCCCTAAACCAACACGGTTGGAAAATTCCCTCAACTCAATCCTAACTCAACCTCTAGGTTAGTTTATGTATAGGTGGCGGTCCAACTCATTGAAACCATTTTGAGCTTGTTACGAAACGCTGGATACTCCTTACGTCCATCCTGCTGAGGTCCGTCAGGTCGTTAAAGAGGGGTGCCCCTAGAAACTTTAGACTGTTTCGTGCTGGGCGAGGGCAGGTGCAAAGAAGATGAAGTACTGTGTCTTCCTCCACAAGAAACCAGTCTACTCGCATGCCTGCCTATGACCCAGTGCCCGTACCACACAAAGTCCAAATTTGGCCAGCCCTGCCGACTTATTACGCATGAGGTGCTACTTGACTATCTGTCATTCGTCAACTTACTAGCTTCTTCTTGAAGCAGTAGTTTGCATAACGCAAGAGGCATTTCAATATCCTTTCTGAATTTTGAAATGTGGCCCGTTGTACACGTCGATCCAGTTAATCGGTTATTATATTCCCTGTACTAATGGAGTGTCATGGCACCCATATGATATGATACAGTGTTTAAATTTAAATTTCGTTCCTTGCTTTACTCTCTTTTTGCGAAAGGAGAGAAAAAATATTTTGTTTTGTTTCTTTCCTTTGGAACGAAATTCAACAAAATAAAATATCTCTTTTCTCCTATCCTTTGTGTTTTATATGGGGAGAGATATTTTACGTTTTTCGATTTCGTTTTCGGGGAAAGAAACAACAAAAATATTTTTTGTTTTCTTTCACAAAGAGAGAAATAAAAGATAAAAGAAGGGAACGAAAAAATGAATTTAAACACTGGATATGAATGTTGAACTGATCTGTCATCTCGTTAAGAGTTGAGAGGCAGTTCTGGACTACTTTCGTCGTGAGGAGGTGTGATTTAAGCGCTTTAATGGCAGCCTGACTGTCCGTATATATGCTAATATTAAAAGTTGATATAACATTATACCTCGACCAATCCACGCCTTCCTTTATCACAGTTCTTTCAGCTTGAAAAATGCTACAATAGTCGGAGACACAGAACCAGAGGTTTAACATAAGTTCATCGCAGAACAACCCAGTCCCAACTTTACCATCCCGTTTTGAACCATCAGTGACGTAGTATAAAGCTCCTGGTTCCAAAACAGCATCCATCATCCAGTCCTTTCTGGATGGGATCCTAGTCCCGAACTTTATATCAAAAGATAGTGACGGGACAGTATAGTCGGTGGTGTTGAAAGGCCCTTTGTTGCACAGTATAGATGAGTGCCCTGTATTGTTGCAGGTTCACATTAAGCTGTATTTCAGTCGTATGGCAGTACAAGCTACCAACTGTTTTTCTAAGATGTCTAGAGGAGGCAAAAATAGAGTCTCCACTCCCTGAGTGCACCACTGATCCACAGAAAGATAATTCTCTGAACTTTCGTCAACAGCTTTTGGTTGACAGTTTTGTCCAGAGCAGGCCACCAGACTGTTACCCCAAACAAAAGCATGGGTCTGACTACTGCAGTATAATGTCAATGTACCATGCGGGGCTCCAGCCCCATCATTTCCTAATGGCATTTTTGCAAGAGTGTAGCGCTACCGTAGTTTTTTCTTCACCCTTTCCATACTATAAGGTTTCCAATTTGGTTATTTCAATTCTTGGTAATTCTTCCCTTATCTGTTGTGCTGCTGTATGTATTCGTTGTATAAGTTCTTCTTTTGTTTCAATTTCTTTGGAGTATGCAAGCGCCTTCATCGTTCCCTGAACTGAATCTGAAAATACATATTTAGTTTTTGTTTTTTCAACATTTAAACAAATGAATTGATAATCATCGCCTACTGTTTTACAGATCAAAAAAAATTGGTACAATATTAATACCATAGACAATCATAATAGATCTCTCATTTGACTAAAAACAGAAAATAAGAACAAAAATTTTCCATTCAAATATTATCGATGTATTGCATATACGTATTATATTTGCAACGCATTCTAAAATCTTTGCCTTATAAAATACACAACACAACGATACATTGGAATTATCAGAAGTTTTTGTTTTTTTCCTTTAGTTACTATGAAATGAGAAATCTAGTATGAATGTCTATGTTAATACTATGCCATCTTTTAACTAGATTGAGAATAAACGGAATACGAAGAAAACTATGGTACGTGGGTACAAATAATGTATTGGGGATTGTAGGGGAGAAGATGGCGGATTAAAATTAAGTAAAAAAAAACAATTTTTTGAAAAACTCAATTTTATATCAGGGGTACAAATTGAAAATGCGGGATTGATAACAGATGGCGTTACTAACGCTATACGCATCAGGCAGTACTGTGACTATGTTCATGTCAAAGTTACGTCTTATAGCTTTAATTTTCAGTATGTGTCAATTTGTCGCAGTGTCAAATTCATAGTTTTTTTGAGCTCTCAATATGTCGAGTTTCGTGCCAACAAAACAGCATTTGCGGGAAGTTTTAATTTACTTCTTTAATTTGAAGAAAAGTGCTGCTGAAGCACATCGATTGGTCTCCGAGACTTATCCGAGTCATGTTCCATCGGTTTCAACGTGCGAGAGATGGTTTGTGCGGTTTAGAAGTGGTGATTTTGACGTTGAGGACAAAGAGCGGCCGGGCCAAGTGAAAAAGTTTGAGAATGCTGAATTGGAGGCAATACTCAATGAAGACTCGTGTCAAACTCAACAAGAGCTCGCAGATTCATTGGGAGTGACACAACAAGCCATTTCCCATCGTATAAAAGCCCTCGGAATGATCCAAAAGCAAGGACATTGGGTGCCGTATGAGCTGAAGCCGAGAGACGTCGAGCGCCGTTTTTTTGCATGCGAACTGCTGCTCGAACGGCAAAAACGGAAGGGTTTTTTGCATCGCATTGTCACTGGTGATGAAAAGTGGATCCGTTACGATAACCCGAAGCGCAAAAAATCATATGGTTACCCCGGCCATGCATCATCATCGACGGCCAAACCAAATATTCACGGCGCCAAGCTCATGCTCTGTATTTGGTGGGACCAGCTGGGTGTGGTGTATTATGAGCTATTGAAATCGAACGAAACCATCACAGGAGCACTATACCGAACTCAATTGATGCGTTTGAGCCGCGCACTCAAAGAAAAACGGCCACAATACGAGCAAAGACACGACAAAGTAATTTTGCAACATGACAACGCTCGGCCACATGTTGCAGCGCCGGTCAAAACATACCTACAAACGCTGAAATGGGAAGTCTTACCCCACCCGCCGTATAGCCCAGACATTGCTCCTTCCGATTACCACCTTTTCCGATCGATGACACATGGCCTAGCTGACCAGCGCTTCCATTCTTACGAAGAAGCCCAAAAATGGGTCGATGACTGGATAGCAGCCAAGCCGGCCGAATTTTTTCGCGACGGTATCCGTAAATTGCCAGAAAGATGGGAAAAAGTTGTGGCTAGCGATGGACAATACTTTGAATAATTCATTTGTTACCATTTTTTCAGAATAAACGTTCAAAAATAGAAAAAAATCCCGCATTTTCAATTTGTACTCCTGATAAAAAAAAATATTTTTCTTTTACTTTAAAGCATCATAGTTCTCAAACGGATGCAGATGCAAGATAACCACTTAAATCTTAATAATAGCGTATACAATTACCATTCAAATAAGATTAAGTTGGTTGCTCTCCGATGAATATATTGGAAGTTACAGTTTAATATTTAGGTGTACTTTTTTTCTGAACCAAATTTTATAAACACCCTGTATTTCAAAGGATATAAACAATGGACCCCCGCCCCCCCTCCCCATACGATTTGTATCTCAGAATGAACCAAGGAATCACCCCTTGACAGATCAACATCCCAAACCGGGACACCATGTATAATGACGCAACTTGTACTTCAATTAAATTTAATAAAAAGAGATAAACTTGAAAGAGATTAGTTAATCGCGCTTGGTCACTAATCTCGAAAAAGAAAGCGACTAGTTATGTAGTCTTGAACTTGAAACACTGTAGCTAATCTCGGGAAATTTACTATTCGCGAATAGTTAATCCCTACTTGTACGTATTTTCCTTCAAATTTGATTTATGTACTTACCTTAAAATTTGATAAAGCAAAGACATTTAAGTCAAAATATTTTTTAGAAGCCAAACAAAGTTTTACTTTTTCCGTTAGATCAATAAATTAAGAGCAAATCAAACGTGAAATTAGAATACCTCTTTAGTTACTGTACATTCCTTGATTTACCGAATTTCTTCTAGAAAACTAAATTTTATCATTATTGTTTTTATTCGTGAACCTATTAGTAGAACGGCTGATGAACATTTTATTCAACGACTTTTTAATGGCTGAACATTTGTGAAAAGATAGTATTTTTCTCCTTAAAAATGGTATCGACATTCGACAACATGGCTTAACAACTATGGGCCTTAGTAGCCCCAGGATTGTTTAAAGTTGCATTAAAACATAGCCAGTTCAATTTTGACGCACACCCTTAAATTTTTTGTAACCTGACTTTAGACGTATTTGTTCTTGACCTGTCGTCAGGCGAGTGTAAAGTTGCATTATTAAGAGTGTAAAATTTAAAATGTTTTCTACCGCCTGCCATTTTTACAGTATATTTCCAATACTATTATAAGATACAAAAATTATCATAGGAAATATACTGTAAAAATGACGGGTGGTATAAGACATTTTAAATGTAACACTCAATAATGCAAAATTACACTCTTAATTAATTTATTTTATCGCTTACATACTTCTAAAGTCATGTTACAAAAAATTCAAGAGTAGACGTCGAAATTTAACAGGCTATGTTTTAATGCAACCTTGAATTCTCCTGGGCGGCTCACACCGGGAGTTGCGAAACCGGTTTGTTGATATCATTCTTAGGGACAAAAAACAATATGATGAAAACCATTTATCGGCCGGTATACAACTATTCTAACAAAACGTTCACCGGCTCTTCGACTATACGTAGCTTTATCAAATTCTCGCCCAGAAAGTTATTTATCTGATTAGTGGAAAATTTGGAAAATTTATGTGAAGGAATTCTTCGAAATTTAAATGGATCAAACAGCGTATTGAACTATAAAAATGTAAAAAATGCAATTCTACTCTATTTTAATAGCTTAAATCGTCTCAACCATCACGGTGTTCTTTAGAGGTAGGGGCCGTTTTTGTGTTTGAATTTTTAAGTGTTTCCGTTTCGTTTCTGTCACTTCTTATCTGGTTCGCCTCGGCTGTTTCGCCAATTCGAAAATTTAAAATTTGATCCTAATGTGGCATTCCTTTTATTCCACTTCGTTCTTATAGTATTGGAGTTTCCGTCTTTCATTCACAATTATAGAGTAAATTAGAACGAAACAACCGAGTGGAATGGAACGGTTATCATTGTGTTCGAACGAACTTTAAGGTTTGACATGTCATTATGGAAAGAGACACAGTTCAAAAGTTCTCCACTTGAAAATTTATAATAAGAGTGCAACACTAAGTTATGGGATACAAAAAAAAAAAATGATATAAATTTATCTTTTTACATTCTGTAAGGTGTCTATGCGAGCTGAATTACAATGTTAAACAAATGTATACTCGCATAAAATGTGGTAAAAAATGCGTTAAAAACTTCACACCAGTACTTTAACAGCCTTTTAAGAAAAATTTGCTAAAATTTGCTTAATAAAGTGGCCATGTGGTGTTTTTAATAGGGATTTTCCATAGGTCGGATTTATAGTTGACGAAAAACGATTACCGTCCAGATTTCAGGAAACTCTGAATCCTCTGAATGAAAAATAATAATACAATTTTTTGAAATTCGTTATCGTTAAAATATTAATAATTAAATATGATATAATTAACCCTCTAATGCATGAATTTTTAATCACTTTCTATCAAAACTTTTACTTCAACTCGTAGTTGTTGAACAAATGTGCTTATTACAACAACAAAAACCAAACCGTTATGACGAGAGTACTTTAAAAGAGAATAACTCATGTAATAACTAAAGAATCACAATTCAAGATAACGTAAAGTCCGACTTTAGGCGGTTATAGGGAATAGGTACGAAAGGCCGAATGTCGAAAGGCCGAATGTCGAAAGGCCGAACGCCGAAAGGCCTAATGTCGAAAGGCCGAATGTGTCGAAAGGCCGAATGTGTCGATAGGCCGAATGTGTCGAAAGGCCGAATGTCGAAAGGCCGAATGGGTCGGAAGGTCGAATGTCGGAAGGCCGAATGTCGAAAGGCCGAATGTCGAAAGGCCGAATGGATCGAAAGGCCGAATGTGTCGAAAGGCCGAATGTGTCGAAAGGCCGAATGTGTCGAAAGGCCGAATGTCGAAAGGCCGAATGTGTCGAAAGGCCGTTTATGTCGAAATTGATTTTAATTGTTCATCTTTTTATGAATGAAAATTTTTGAAAATTTCTATTTTTATGGAAAAACAAAATTCATATTTTCATCAAAATTTTTGTATAAAAATGTTTAATAGTAAATCGCCTTAAATATTAAAATCTTTTTAAGTTTTTTTTGTCATATAAAGATGAATTTTATTTCCAAATTGATGAACCTGATTTGTAAAAGGTTGAATTTGCAGTGCAAAACCTATAGTTGTTTATTCACTAGTCCTATATAGAGAGTACAGGGCTGGCTTTCTTCATCAACGGGCTTTAGTGCAATCACTTTTTGAATGGACTCATTCATTTTGAACCAATTATGAAGAAATCACAGTCATTTTCCAAAGCTGATTTGTAATTGCAGTTATTCCAACGATTACCAAAAACTCAAACATTATATGGTCATTTCACGTGTCGAGAACCGTTTCTATTTTAAATGGCAGTTACTGATTCTTACATCTTCGGCCTTCTATTTATTTTCCAATCTGCCTATGTAGGTATGCCAGGCAGCAATAACAAACAAAAGTTTCTTGTCAAGTTACGCGAGACCCATCAATTATAAGGAGGCACATGTAGATGTTTACTCTTCGGCCTATAGTTCAACTCAAAATGTAAAAAATGTTCCTTCGTTAGGAAATTTCCAATAAATCAATGTAATAAAAGTAATTTTTTGATATAATTTTTGAAATTTAAAAATAAAATTCTCGAGAATTTCCGAGATGCTCGAGAAAAAATTTGAAATCTCTCAAATTTTCGAGAAATGAAATTCGTCGGGAAGCAAATTTCTCGGGAAATCGCAATCTCTAGTCTACTATATCTATATTATATTATGCAAGCGGCTGAACGAGTTTACCGTCATATTAACAAAGTTGATCCCCATACGCAAGCAGTTATAAAAAATATCGGGAGATCTTCGAAAATGATGCATGGGAGGGGGGCAACCCGAGTTTTTAATTTAAAATTACAGGAATGCCTTAGTGATATCGTAAAACAGCAATTTTTGAATATGTCGTGTGGTCGTGTCGTATATTTATGTTATTGAGCATCAGAAACCTCATGCATACTGTTTATTTATACTCGATAAGGAAGACAAATTCCAAACTTGGGACGATATTGATGAGGCAAACTTCACGAGGTGGTTCTTAAACACAACGGACATGGTCCATTTGTAGAATTTAATAGAAATTCTGTTTGTTTGGTCGACAGTAAATGTGCAAAGCAATTTTCTAAAGAATTTTATTTTGAAACAGCAGTTTCAAGGTACTAAATCTACATCATTTGAAGCAATGAAAACCTTTAATAATGTAATATACCTAACCTATAAAGAACCAGCAAGAGCAAGGGGATTAATTAATGATAGTAGTGAGTGGGAGAACTGTTTATCTGAGGCTCGCGAAGTCGCGAGCATATCTTACCTAAATCTTGGAGATTCTTATTTGTGATTATCCTGACCCATTACAATCCTGCATCCGTTAAAACTGTGATGCTTTTTCGATTTAATGATTCGCCTTGCCCATCCTCAACTTTCCTTCAAAAAGACAATTCTTATCATCAATTGACTGTCTAATATGGGATGAAGCATCGATGGCAGCAGGTATCGCACTTCAAATTCTAGATTTGCTAAATACATACGTCTCACGCAGGCTGATGTTTTTAGGAAATTTAAAAAAATAATGATGAGATATATGACTTTGGCTTGCAAGTAAATTTCTCAGTTGAATACATAAATTATTTGGACCCTTCTGGTTTGCACCCCCTCCCTCCGCAATTTAAATTTAAAGAAAAGTTGCATATAGTTATGCTCCTAAGAAATTTTTCTATAAAAAATGGGCTATGCAACGGTGTTATCGTTTTATGAAGCAACCACATTTTAAATCAGAGCTCAGAAGTCGATATCCGATGTAAATTCTTGGAAAGTAAAGGTATAGGAACTTAGATCTATGAAAATTTTCGTAATTGGATATTGAAAAAGTAGGTATTTAGTATGTAATTCTAAAAAGTTACTCGTACTTAGCTAACTTTACTTACTAATTTTATTTGAGATTTCAAATGGCAGCTTGGTTAAATTGTATATCAGGTTAGTGTTGAGAAGTAAAACCATTTAACGCTAAAATTAGGCCTTCGCAGAATTTGTTCCGGTGCTAAATTTAAGGTTTACTTTTTCTACTTCGGACAGATCCTGTGCAGAAAAATTCAAATGGAGAAATTTGACAGGAGATATGGTACACTTAACTCATTTTCATTAGCAATACGGAAGCTAAAGCGATAGAGCAATAGAGCAATAGAGCGATAGAGCAATAGACCGCTCGTATTCCTTCCTTCTGCGGATATCCCGAAATCTTTTGAAAAAAATCCAGCGTAGACAGCGGTGTTACTAAAATAATAATATTTTGCGCAAAAAATGATGTGGTTGAAAAAACAAATGCTAAAGGAGTATTGAGAGCTCCATCATTTTCGCCTTTATTTTGGTCGGTTCATGAGAACACTTTGTTGAATTTACCACGTACACAAAATAAACTAGACTCATGGCATAGATGATTAGGATGTTTAATCGAAAAAGCCCACACTGGGATGTATTAAGTGTGTTCGTTTGTGGTGAATTAACTGAATTATCTGAATTTACTGAATTAACTGAAGTGATTTGCCCGTTCGTTTGGTATGCTTCACTTCACTTAAAAATATTGAGCTACTGATTTATCTGAATAATAATTTTTCTTGTGTAGATAATTCAGATAATTGTTTTTGTTGTTTTTTGACATTATTTTGTTTTACGCATCGAAGAAGCCAGGATATTTTAGAGAATTTTAAATTATTTTCCTGTTATAATGGATGACGATTTGATCGAATATGTCAGTTTCGCAAATTACGAAGATTTTGCAAATGAGAATTCAATAGATGAAGAATCACAATGTAAGGATTTGTAATTTTATATACATATATATATATATATATATATATATATATATATATATATATATATATATATATATATATGTATATATGTATATATATATATATATAAACATTATACATACTTATTACTTTTACAAATATACGCACGGCAATTACTTTTTAACAATTTGACATTTGTCTGAATTGTAGCAAACGAACGACCAATTCACTTCAGTAGCTTAATTATCTGAATAATTACTCAATTATCGGAATAGTAACTCAATATCAGTTCAGTTAATTCACCACAAACGAACATGCTTATTATAAGTAATTAAAAACTCGAGCAGACAGTTGCCACTGAAACCACATAAGCTATATCTGCGCTGGTGAGCCTAAAAAAAAAGAAAATGAAATATCTTAGACGAGAAGAGAATTTAAAAAATATTTTGGAGGCATATGGCTATGAAAATGAATATTTAGAATATATTGCAAAAAATTTAAATGTATATTAAACATTTTGGCAATTTATTATGATCCTTTTTATTAAAGAAGTGATAAAATGTATTTATTTTCTATTGTAGAACAGATCTGTTTCGTTTTAATTTCAATATTCCGCGCGGAATTCAATTTTATTCGGGATTTTCTCGGGAAAAAATATTAAATCCATTTAGAAATTCATAATATTTATTTAGACAAACTAAAGCAAAATCAAACAATAGTAATTTTATAAAAAAAATTAAAATAAATATTTTAAAATAATTAAATGAACAATTTAATTCAGAATTATGTTTTGAGCAATTCTCTTTAAATATTCAATTTTCCCAAGCCTCTCTCGTTTTTGTATGATTTTTTTATTCTTTTATTTTTTGTGATTGTGTGTTTTTTTAGGTAGCTGTTCACCATTTTTTACTTTTTCAACGCGATGTTTGGCTACAATTAGTTTATCTGCTAGGTTTTTTATAAGCTTGTACAACCCAGCATGGCGTTTTCCCACAACTTATTCTGGGTTCAGAATATTCCAACATTTAGGGCGCTCATTTAAATTGCCAATACCAACTCCCAAGCTTTTTTAAATCTTCGTCCTCAAAAAGACCGTTTAAGCTGGAGTAATAACTGGCAACTTCGTTTGGTGGCACAAACGAGAGACTTTTGAGAATTCTGATTTGCAAAGAAAAAACCTCCGAATTTTCATATTTGGCTGTTAATTTGCTTTTTGAACCTTACGCCAAATTTTTTGGCCAACATGAAATAAGCAGCCCTGGAATGAGGCCTGAGGGAAGAAAACCTTATTTATTTATTTATACTGAGAAAAGTCTACAAATATGACTTGAATTTATAACATACTGAACAAGGTAGAATAAAAATTAAATTAAACAAAAAAAGAATAAAAATTGACATAAAAATATTTTTAGGTTGGAGCAAAATGTTGCTTCAACCTACGTTTAAAGCTGTTTTTACTTAAGTAAAAGTCGAACAGATGGTCGATTTTATTAAAACTCTTCGACATCATGTTTACCGGTTCATTGTCACCATAGTTTGTTCTGTGTTTATTTAGATGAAGGATCTCATGATCTCTTAAATTCCTACTCGGTGCCTTTATTTTAATTGATTCCAGTATGGATGGTGCATCGATTTGATCAAGTAAAATATTTCCAATGAACGAACACTTTAAAAGCTCTCGTCTATTTGCCAATGTTGTCATTTGATAGGTTTTGCATCCAGTAGCATATGATGGTAATCGCTTCAGGTTAACGTGGTGCGGTGAGTCATGGTCATAATCCCATCCGTCTTTACACGTTATATACCGTATAAACTTTTTTTGGACACTCTCGATTTTTCTGATAGGTTCGTCGTAAAAAGGACACCAGATGTTGACAGCATATTCAAGTTGAGATCTCACGTAGGCATAATACAGGATCTTGATTGTCTCTAGGTCATGAATATCCCCAGTCCAACGCTTAATAAAACCAAGCATGGAATTGGCTCTAGCAACGCATTGTTCAATATGCTTAGTAAAGCACATGTTTTCAACGGAAGTAACCCCTAGGTCTTTAATCTCGAATACTTTTTGTAAAAGTACGCCATTTATTTGATATTGTTGTGTAACAGGGTTAACTTTTCGATGGAACGATAAACTCTTACACTTGTTGATGTTGAGACTGAGGAGGTTAGACTCACACCATTTCGCTAGATTGTCGATGTCTTCTTGTAGCTTATGGGTATCGCCGATGTTTTCTACTGTTTTAAAGATTTTGAGATCATCTGCAAACATTAATACCTTAGAATGTTGTATTACTTCAGTAACGTCATTGATGAAAATTATGAAGATCCAAGGACCAACATGAGAGCCTTGTGGTACTCCTGAAGTAGCTTGAATTGATTCTGATCTTCTATTACTAAGCTCAATATACTGAATGCGATTACTCAAATATGATTTAAACCACGCAACAAACTGTTTAGAAAAACCGAATCTGTATAACTGTTCCAACGTTTTACAATGACTGATGGAGTCAAAGGCTTTGGCAAAGTCAGTATACACCACATCAACTTGCTTATGCATTTCAATTTCTTTAATGGTGTTGCTGGTAAATTCAATAAGATTTGATGATGTTGATCTTTTGGGTATAAAACCATGCTGACACTGTGAGATGAATCGAGGAACCAAAGATCTGAATGAGTTGCATACAACCAGTTCAAATAATTTGGGTATTGAAGATATTGATGTAATTCCTCTGTAACAAGAGACATCATTTCTTGCTCCTGTTTTGAAAATTGGTGTTACTCTTGTTACTTTCCATTTCGTTGGAAATACGGCTAGTTGTAATGATTGATTAAATAGAAGACACAGAGGAGTTACCAACGATGTGAAATCTTTCAATAATGAAGCTGGAATGCCATCAGGACCACATCCATCTCCGAATACTTCTAAAGCTCGATGAATATCCTCGGTTTCAATCCTTGGTGTTAGTATGGTTACGTTGTTTTCACCATTGTTTGGATGTTCATACTTATCAATGTCTTCCGGTTTATAAACTGATTGAAAAAACTGCGCAAACATGTTTGATATAACCTGCGGGTCACAGGATTTACGTTCTTTGAATGTCATACACACTGGGTAACCATTAGTTTCACGTTTTTCTTTAAAAAATCTCCAAAAATGTTTTGGATCGTTTCTTATTTTTTCCTTAATACGGCTTATATAACTCTTATACTTTATCTCAAAGTATCTCTCGAAATTTTGATTACACGCAGTGAATTTATGTTTGCTTTCGTCTGAACTGATTTTGAGATTTGCTTTGTAAGCTTTGTCTTTCTTGTTCTTAAGATTGATTAGTTTATCGTCATACCATGGTGGATATTTGTTCGATTTGGCCGCAGCAATAGTGCAAATAGTGCAATGCCCTCAGATATAATTTTGTAGAATTTCTCCACGTTAATATCTATGTTGCTACTGATTAGTTCATTTTTCCAGTTAATCTGCTCAAAATAAAGATGAAGGTTTATTCTGTCGGCTATTCTAAAGTTGTAATACGGCTCTCTGTTTTGATGGTTATCAATAATATTGCTACCCTTGCTTTCAAAAATTATTTCTAGGGCTTTGTGGTTAATATCATTAATAACGAATGGTACCTAATGGTGATTCATTTACTTTAAATAGATTCCGTTCATTTGTAAAAATTAGATCTAGAATTCGGTCAAGACCATTCTGCACCTCGCAAATTTGGCTAAGATTTATATCGAAAACAGTATCGATAAACAGACACTCAATTTCAGAACTCACGTTCAATGGTAAAATTTCATCCATTTCTTCGTCATATGACCAGCTAATAGTTGGAAAATTAAAATCCCCCGTGATCAAGATTGTATCAGTTGAATTAGCAGCATTGTTTATTTCCATTATTGTGTCGCAGCAGGCGGTGTAAGATGATATCGGTGAGCCAGGCGGAACATATGTAACGTAGATAAAAATTGACTTTTTGTTGATTGCGATCTTAACACACAATTGCTCGATGGATAGGTTAGATATTTCAACTAACTCATTCGATAATGATGCATCAACCGCAATGAGTACTCCTCCGCCAGATTTTTTATCACTAGTTAGCGGTGATCGGTCGCATCTATAAACCACATATTGGCTAGGAAAGAATTCAGAACTCAGGATTCCTTTGTGAAATGAAGTCTCACAGATGATATAAACCGGGAAGAGCGTTTTTAACACAAAATTGCGAAATTGAGCTGCCTTCGAAGACATTTTATTTACATTTTGGAAATAAAATGAGTGGTTCATAATTCTTGGTGGTTTTTCCATTGTTGTAGTCTTCTTGTAGTCTGATATTTTGAAAATATGTGCTGGGCTTTGAATGGTACTGGGACCAGATTTATCAATGACATGAGCGAGGTTATATTGGTTTGCAGTTAAAGCAATTCGTATTAAAGAGTGCAGTTGGTCTCCTTCAATCGGTGAGAAGTAGTTAAATTTGTGTGTGTGTGTCTGGTTAATGCTACTATAGCATGTGGTAAGCTATCGAATAGTTTAATTTCTTTGTCAGACAGTCGGACACAGTTAACGCTAGCTGAAGTTAAGCCTTGAGCCTCATGAATAGTTAGGATTTTACTTGAATCAGGTAATTTTAGATTGTTAGTTAATTGCCTTTTGTCGCGTTTTGTGAAAGTTAAGTACAGTGAATTTGGCATAACTGGAATATCAGAAATCAACCGGCATTTGTTAAAACTGACTGATTTCGTATTATTATTAGTGGTATAAAATTGATGATAAATTGATTGTAATGCATGTACCACATCCGCAGGGCATCTATAGGTTGTATTAAGATGTTTAGAACGTGTTGTAAACTTATTTGCATCAAAATAAAGCATGTTGACATAATTAAGCCGGTCGATGTACGGTATTTGGTTTTGATCACCCAGAATGAACATTTTACGGCAGTCACTTAACAAAGCCACTAAGCCCAATAGTCCAGCATGTACCATCATGTACTCGTCGATATAAATCGTATCATATGTTTTGAGTCCATTTAAGAGGTAAGAAGCAATCGTGCGGTAGTTAGTTTTAATATCTTCAAAGTTTTTACCAGCTTCTTTACATTGGAAAGCCACCTTAGTTTTAATATCATTAATGCCGTGCTTCGTAGAACTGAGGACGAGATCTTTTCCAATTATATGTGAATTTAAGATCCATGTTGATTTGCCGCAGCCTGGCACTCCTTGAATAGATATAATTTCAGGTTTATTTTTATCAACTGATAGTGGAAGCTGATTTAATCTTTCAAATATTTTCTGGTCTAGCATTATTTCAGTAGCATTGGAGCAGAAAATGTATCTGCTAGATGTGATAAAGCAGTTCTTTTCAGAATCAAACTGTACCAACGCATTCCCATCGAATCCATATTGGTGATCAGTTACAGGTTCTTCTATGTAGGCTTTGTTATGATTATCATAAACAAAAACTCTAATTGATGATAAGGAACTCGCAGAAAACGGTAGACTGTCAATTGATTTGTTATAAAGTTTCGACAGATGATCACTCGTGAAGATGTTGGAGAATTTCATAAAGTGGAGAATTTCCTTTATAGAATTACGATAGTAATGATCAGGTACTTCTTCAGAATAGTAAGTAGGTGTTGTAGGAAGCGGTGTGGTGTTAGGTATACCTGCACTATGAACACTATTCGGTAGTGGCATGTCAACAATCCATCTAGATGATAAAGCTCGTTTATATTTAACTGAATCGTTAAATGGGATGTTCAGTATCCATTTGACATTTGAAGACATTATGCTACTGATGAAGTTGATTACCTTTTCTAGGCGGTCCACATTGCAGCAGACATCAAGCACCAGCCGAAATACCTCAGGTTTTCGTGAGTGTAACAAAGAGGTAAAGGTACGTACCAGCTCAACAAGATCCCGGCACATGGTTTTGTTTTGATTATTTATCACCACGATGTATTTATTCGTCTTAGCTGATGAAACAATTGTTTCTTCAAAATCACACAAAATTTTTTGTTGATTAAGATTTAAATCATTTTCAAGGCAAATTTTCCTTAATTGGAAAAATAATTGGTCATAAATTTTTTTGGATTTTTTGCTCATTAAGCAGAAAACCAGTGGAACAATTTCACCTTAAACGTTTCCATGTATAGAAAACAGTTGTCGCATTATGGAGCAAAATAATTTTTTCTTCCTAGCACATATCTTCGCTCAACACAAACAACTCTTCTTCGAGATATCGGAGTTGTTCAGGAATATAAATTTCTTCTAAACTGGTGGGCTCATTCGTCCTACTTTACGCAGTTTTTGCCAAATCGAGGACGTACGGCTATAGACCCGTTTTGTATAAACCACCTGCACATTGCATTGCTTCATGCTAGATTTTAAATTTTTGTTTGTTGTCGCTATGATTTTTTCATTGGTGATAGGTTTATGGGAATGTATATATGGAGTTTCAATCACTTGTTGTTTATTATTCGAAACAGGTTACAACCCGCACATTACAATAACACTTTTTTTGCTCGCTACATATCCAATTAAATGTTTTTATGGTTTTTCGTCCTAGGTGGTAACTAAACCCGTCCATAAATAATTTTTCCTTGCCTTTATTGAATATTACTGTGGAAATATTCATTTCTAGAAAATAATACAGTTTAGATGTAATAAAATATACTAGCAATAATTATCAATAGTAGTACTAACTTGAGTATTATAAGCGAAAATTTTGGAAACAAGAGAAACTAAAATTATTTTATATGTCTCTATCAGCGATATATACATGGATAGGGGATTGATCAAAAATCGCTTTGATTTACGTCACAAAAAATGGAGCAAATTTTATTTTATAGTTTAACTACTCCTTTATATACTTCTCTTTATCAAAAAAAGTATTTCCGAATAAGCACCATACTTGAATAAATTTCATTTCGAAATTTTTCGAAAGATTTTTTTTTTTAAATTGAATGGAATAAATATTGGATAATGTTTAATTATATTAAAAATAATTAATTAATTATATCAAATTTGAATAGTTAAACATTACGCTACCAGTTTTCGTACACTAATTCAAAAATTAATAACCATTTATTTCTTTAAATTTCAAATACATCCTTGAAAAATATAAACACAACAAAAAAGATTCGAGTAAAACGTCAAAAATCTAACATAAAAACAAACATTCAAGTGAATTTTCATTTTATATTTTTAAGATGTTTTTTAAATATGTTACCATGGTAACTACTACTTTTATATTATTGTATCTGGCAGGCTTTTAATTTGCAACGTACTTTGCTTTACCGTCTTCTACTCATAAATTTGAATTTGGTATTCGAAAATTCGGATTTACAGACAAGGGCGAAGGTTTTTTCTTTCTCTGTCACACACTAAATACTTTTTCGGTTTCTCCATAAATTGTGTTCCATCCCCTATCGATGTATACATATATATCGCTGGTCTCTCTAAGGGAATCAGTTAACTTTGATTTCATTTTAATATTCTTGTATTGCCAATACAGTAGAATTGCATCACCATTGATTTGTTATGTTGCATAATAATTTCCCGTGCATTTATAGAATCGCGCGCGCGATAAATTGTTATGCAAGATTTTGTAATGCAAGATATTGTAATGCTAGATTTTTTTTGTGTTGTAAGATTGTGTAGTGCAAGTTTTACCCAACCCAAGTAAATCGTGTTTTTAAATTGTACTCGATACTTAAGAGTATCGATACTTTTATTACGATACTAGTAATGAGTAAAGTATAGATACTTTCGTATTGATACACGGAAAAAAATAAACTGGTCCTCAGCTAAGAAACGAACTTTTAATTCAAGAAAATGGACTTTTTCTTGATTTAAAAGCTAATTTTCTTATTTCTTTCGATGTTTTCTTCATTTCAAGAAACACAATTCTTACATGAAGAAAAACTCTGTAGAAATAAGAAAATTAGCTTTTAAATCAAGAAAAAGTACATTTTCTTGAATTAAAAGTTCGTTTTCTTAGCTGAGGACCAGCTTATTTTTTTCCGTGTACCAGTGGCCTAACTACAAATGTTGCCCCCCCCCCCCCCCCCCCCCCGCAAAATTCAATGTGGGCCCCTAGACTACCCTCCCTCCACCTGGCATACCTTTCCTATCAGAGTAATAAAAAATGTTGGCCATCAAAAGTATGGCTTTTTTATTTAAAGAAAATAGTTACACTAACTATCTTCATTAATTAATTCTCATTCAAATTAATACAACATTTTAAATCAAAATTCAATTGTTATTGTTAAATTTTGACTTGAAATATAGAAAATCATATTGTGGATGGTATGAAACAGTTCTTCATTACACGAACAAAGCTCACGGGATCCGTCCCCCATTGTTGCGGAGTTTGCTTCCATGTAGTTACGCCGCTGATCGTTACTACATCCCTACGTGTAAGCCATATAGACCAGTGTTCGCAAATAGTTGATTATTGGCGTTGCAATAAAATTATTTCTTTAAACAATTGCTTTTTAAGGATCAGTCAAAATCGAGCCATAATACACCAGATTTTTATTTTTGTCTTTCAACGTAAATTTTTACAGGAAGAAACGAATAAAATAACTTAAGATATATTTTATTATCTCGGAGTTGGATCCAATATCTTAACCTCAGACAATTTTCTTTGGCCGTTCGGTTCCTAATTATTTTTATAATATTCGTCTGTAAAAATAGAAACTTATAACGGTTTATCGAAGAAAATCTATTAGTTCAGGTATTGTCAGCTGGCAGGCTAAATTCTGTTATACGATAATTGACATCGTAAAATAAATGGCTGAGTAAGTTGCAGTATATGAAGTATAACGATTCTGAATTTTTGGTCTTCACACGAACTTCAAGCCGGGGTCCAACGTATCAATTTTATTGGATTACTTGTGTGCCGATTCACAAACCAGTGTATTATCATCATTACCACCAGTGGTTGTAAGCAATCTGTTATTAACCGGATGCGCTCCAACGCATCAATTTATTTGGATTAATTTGAATCATCTACCAACGGTGTTTCCAATTCAAGTGAATCACAAACCCCATAGTATTCACATCCTGTTACAGCCAGCCCAATAAACAAACCGGTACTAGGTCAGGTAATCTGTTATTTTGTTTCATATCCCATTTTAGTCAATAAGTTTAATTATGTGCATAATTTTTCGTTATTACCAAGTGCAGTGAAATCCAGTCTGTACATATTTTGTTCGGTTACTATCAAGTGCAGTGAATTCCAGTCTGTTATTTAATCGTACGCATATTTTATCCTGTTCATACCTTACGTAATTTTAGTTCTCACCAAGTGCTGTGAAATTCCGTCTGTTAATTAATCGTGTTCACGTCCAACTACCAACCAATAAATATTCCACTTCCAATTACCAACCAGGCACCTGTTGACTAACCCAACTTTAAATAAAATAAGTATTCCTTTATATAACTAAGTTATAATACTTATGATTTAAAATAAATAATTTATTTTGAAGTGCTGGTCCGTCAAGATCAGGCAGTACCGGGTGTGATACATCGCATCCTCGTTATTTTGTGTGGAATGTGTAATCACTCCTAGATTATACATTTTTTGGTAGGATAATCGCATTTCTCTGCTATTTTGATTAGATCTTTAAATACTCAGAGGAGGGGCTAGAAATAAAATTCATAATATTAATATTTGTCCATACAATTCAAATATTCTATTTAAGAAATTAAATTCCAGTCATACAAAAACAGTACATCGACAAATATAAGTTTTTCATTTGTGCTGGAGGAGGAAAAAATTGTTTGGATTGGTGTATGGAAAACAAAAATTGGTAAATCTAGCCTTTAATTTATGCTATCAACCATAATATCATTAAGTAGTACTAGTAGTGTTCCAAAATACATCATACAGTCGGGCCATGTTTCAATATAAAATAACTGATCCCAGCTCAACCTTAAGGCCGAAAAAATTCTTCAGGCCATAAAATAATAGGTTTTTTATTAGGAACTATTTATAATATACACAACATATTGCAGATATCAAGTTTCACGAAAATCCGTCAACAAATATGCTTGTCCCATTTGATGCTTGAGATTGAGAAGAAAGTCTGAATTGGCTCAGTAGTTATGTATAAAATAAATTTGTCAAATATAATTTTTCATTTGATATCATTGGAAGTTTTCGCAATATTTCTTGAATTTCAGCAAAGATTTAAATAAGAAATTTGGCCGGAGGAATTCTCGATAAAGAATTCTTAAAGAATCAATTGTACATCTCAAATCACTGAAGTAAATTTTTATTAAAATCAATCCACCGAAGTGCTACTTAATTCCATTTTGAGCTGGATACGTAGCAAACTGCTTCGATTGGTTGTTCATGAAACAAAAACATTTGGGGAAGTAATTTTTTGATTAAAGCTACCAACCATAAAAAGATTAATGTGTTCCCCAACATTCCTTGGATTTGGCCTTTATTTTATTTATTTAAAAATCAGACTCCTAATGATATTACCCAAAGAAATTCTTCAGAACGTGAATAATTCAATGTTATATTGGGACCACTTATAGAATCAGCTGAATAACTTTAGACTATACAACTCATTGGAAAATAGACCAATCAGATAAGTAGTTGAATTTTCCTTAGTTACGCTGCATAATATCGGTTATATTATTATATGTATATATTATTACTTGAGGGCCATGTGGGGGCTCAAGCCACCCCGCACTGCGATCTAAAAGATCTTTTGTGCATTAAGCCCTACTTAATTATCCGTCCAGTCAATATTCAGGCTCTTAATGAACCTGATAATACTGCCTAACGGTACGTGATACATACTATCTGGGCTCATTGCTCTCCCTCCTAGATGTTTACTGTTGGAAGTACTTCTACACGCGATACATACTATCTGGGCTGATTGCTCTCCCTCCTAGATGTCTACTGTAGGAAATACTTCTACACGCGTTACATACTATCTGGGCTCATTGGTCTCCCTCCTAGATGTAATAACATTTACTTCTGCTAGAAAAGCGGTAGCATTGGGACTCAAGGACTTTGAGAGGGCAGACCCACTCCCGGGTATTCCTACTCGTGCCTCGTCTACCGTTTTGATTTGACTCTTGCGAGTTGCTGGGAATAAAAAAAAAAAAAGTCGCCTATAGGTCACCCAGGTTTACTACAGGAAGGCTAAATAAAACTGGAGGGTGCCTGGTATCCAGAGTCCGCATATATAGACTGATTAACCTATCAGCCATTCATCCATCGGCATATGCTGTTCCACCTTAGATTAGGGATTTTTTGTTAAGGTTTTCTCCTTTAGCGCCGTACTTTAGCCTGTCACAAAAGTCTACATTCAGCCTAATGGTTACAGTTACCGGTGGTTGCCACGAGGAGGCAGTACGTACACTTGCGCCTACTGGAAGGTTACGGAGCCCCTTCCAATAGACGCCAAACCACCATAATATCGGTTATTTGCGTTGCTAAGTTGTGTTTCGCAAAACACAACTAGTGGTGTTTCGGTCTCAAACAAATAAATCATATCTTCCATGAATATAAACAAACAATTAATATTTTTGATATTTGACATGGTTGATTCGTTGTATAGTCTCAACATATATGTATATACAACTCGAGCTTCGAAAATCATCTGAATATACAGTTGCGGACTCGATGTGTTACCTAAGAAACACAACTCCACCTGTGGTGTCGTTGTGTTTCCTAAGCAACACATCTCGTCCTATCAACTGTATATTCGATTATTTTCGAACCTCTTGTTGTATAACTACTGACTATATAAAATTTCACTAAAATCTATTGACAAACGTGCGTGTTCCATATGGTGCTGGAACTGTAGAAAAGGCCTGGATTGGTTATGTATTGAAAAAAGAAAATTCTCTTTGGAATGTCTAATTTTTTGATTTATGGTTTAAATGTATGTATGTGCCAAAATATAATTAGCGGTGTTCCGAAATATTTGTTGAATTTTGATCATGTTTTATTTAAAAAATCCATCCCTGCTCCAAACGGAACTTTGCCGATTATGCAGCAATTCCATTGAAATTTTGTATCTGACTTAACTAACATATTTGATGGTAAATTAACTAGTTGCGGCATATTGAAATGATGAATCAAGGTGGAGTTTGTTGAAACTTTTCTAGAAGAGGTTTCACTACAAATCTTTTTTTTAACCAGTGGATTCTCGTCAGTCGTCAACACCAAACCAATTATATGTAGCAATTTTTTTTTGTCATACACATAACAAATTTGGTTTTTTTAAGTCGAAATTGGTTTAGAGAGGTTTTTGCTAGAGATTTGAATATTTGATCGGAACACGTGGAGTTTTTAGCTATCGATAAGTTATATGTGGTTTGGTGTGCTCGGCGATTTTTTACTTGTGAAAACAATGGAATAAAAAATCTGGATGAAATGTACAACGGTATTGGTAATGTTGAATGTTATGGCTTCTATGAATAAAATAAACATTTACGAGTAGTACAAACGCTTCAAAGACAGCTTTATGGACATTGAAGATGACGAGCGCGTTGACTCACCAACAACCGACGACATCGTCGAAAAGTCAGCAAAATGGTTATTGACAATTGCCGAATCACTATCATAGAGGGGCTACTGACAATGTTGTTATACCATTTGGATCATGCCACACATTTTTTTCAAATGTTTTGGGCATAAAACGTGTGGTAGCATAATTGGCTTCGATATTGTTGAATTTCGACCAAAAGCAGTAACGGATGGACATTGCTTAGAATTCGCTGAATGAAGTGAACGACGATACAGAACCTCGAGCAGGTCTTAACTAGTGATAAAACAGGAGTATACGTATATGACGTCGAAACTAAAGCCTAATGGTGCTAATAGAAGCTTCCTGAAGAGGCCAGACCGCAAAACGCTCGTCATGTTCGAAAGAATATCAACAGTGAGCATTGATTTCAATGGCATAGAATACAAAGGGTTTTTCCTACCAGGCAGTAAAAATAAGGAGTATTATCTTGAAGTTACACTTCTCTGCTTGTTCGAAAATTTTTGAAACTAAATTGCTGAGAACCTTTTCGACAGCCAACAATAAACTAAATATCCAATAAAGCTAGAAATGGCAGGAAACGGCAGGGACAAGGGAACCAATACAACAAAAAAAAAACCTGTAACAACTACACATGCAGCCCCCGAAGTTCAAAAATCCCTCGATTTTTTTATTCAACCATGTATTTTATCACCTAGCAATTTTCTGTCGAGCTTTCCGTATTTCTCGAAAATATTTGGTATTCGTAAAGGTAGTTATAATATGTCCCAATTGATTTCATATGGTTTCCCATTTCCCGGCATTTTAATATTTGAACTTTATCAAAACTCTATAAACGTCTTTTCCATTTTTTTGTTAGAATAACTACAAAAAAGTCGATTTTTGAAAACATGCCAAGTTTGGCACGCGTGCCACGTATTTGCGATCACTGATATAGACAGCTGTAATCTGGATATTCAGAGAGCTTATTAATGTTAATCTAAAATTTGCTTCTTCATATTTAGAATAGGTTTAACATGTTTCCGCTTCCAATTTCAAACTTTAAATTTTCTTAGCAATGTTATTTTAAATTTGTGTAAAACATTCAAATTTGAACGAATTTAGTAATTCCCAAAACGATAAATTTTTTTTTCTTTGCCTAGTTCTATTGTACTTTCGCTGGTTATTTTTCATTACTTTGTCAAAAAAAAAAAAAATTACTGCGCATCAAAATTTCTCTGAAACATAAAGTGAAATTTTTTATTCAATAAACCAAATTCTTAGACATTTACTTTTTGGCCTTATATGGCATTATCAACTTTTTTTTTTGTTGCTGTATTTTTAAATAATTTAGGGTTTTCCGAGTAAATGGGCGGTCAGTGAGCCGAGCCGCACCTGGAGTTGTTTGTTTCGATAAGGAAACAGAAACATAAAGATAAAACTTTTTACAACTGTTGGTTTTATGTATAGTAATTTATTAAAAATATTTTTTTTTATATAAACATTCTGTCAAATTTGACAACTAAATTAGAATTTTTTTTTTCATCTATTTTTTCCTGTAAAAGGAAATCTATTTAATTTTCCCCAGATTTTAGTACATTTGAAACTACTTTAGGTGTGGCACATGCGCGCTATCGTGGCGACACACACAAACACATAAAAAACATTTACTATAAACTCGAACGTTGCTTTTTTGCCGAGTTTATATTTTATTTGTATCATTTTTCGTAGATGTTCTTAAATACTATGCATTCTTATTGATTTTTGTTTTCTATCGAATTATCCACCTATCTTAAATTTACACTCATACACACACCTATTAAATAATTTTTGTACTAAATCTATTTTAAAATTTTGATTTATAGTATTTTACTAATTTACTGTAATCAAGTTTGATTTTGTAAACTATATGAGAAAAACTAATTTCGTTATTTCTTAGTAGCTAAAAAAAAATAGTCTACAATTAATAATTTATCAAACAAGTGTATGCACAGCCAATAAAAAGCACGAATTTCATAGGACTTTAATAAAAAGGAATGTTGGTTTTTTTGTGTTGCGTTTAATACTATTAATTGTGTATGAGTATGTTCATCTCTTTTCCTTGCCAACGCAGTGGAACTAGAAAATGTACCCTGCTATCACATATTTTCCGTACACAAACCATCTTATTGTAGATTCCCCAGTTGACTAACGCTTTTTGCAGTAAACGCATCACTTAATCTGCCAAAGATTTTTTATAATACATACAATTATCGAGACTCGTATTACTTTTTATTTTATTTCTAAATATTTCTGTGAATTTGGTTCGTTCATTTTAGTGGGATATAATTACATATCAGAATGTTTATTTAAAACAATACATTCTAGTGATTTTTTTTTTTGTATTATAAAATGGAAATAATTTATAGAAAAACCAAGCTATGAGCTTAATGTTCAAATTTTGTGCAATCAAAAACATATAAATTTATGCTATTTGGGTAATTCATTAGTGTTATATGCTCTCATATCGTTTAATATAAGATATTGCGTGTTTATCAAAATTATTTTAAGTGTTTTAACGAAACTTTTACATATCACTGATATTATATAGATATAATATATAATATATTGTTATTTAGTTTAAGACGCGAATAAATTTATATGGATGTACTAGAGTAGATGTGATAATAAAAAAAAAAATGACAACAAAAGGGCCTGAATTAGCAACAGACATCAGAAAAAGTTCTCAAGAATTGGCCAGTTTGGCAGCACAAAAAGCACAAGAGCGTATACAAAAAGTGCATACAATTGTTGATCAACAAATACCACCGGAAGTACCGGCACGCGGAGTTGATAATGGCCAAAAAGCGCCTGAAATACCACCAAAACGATTTAGTTTAAAAAAAGCATTAAATCCTCCAAACGATTTAATTCAACCGCCGGTACTAAAACCATCACCACAGCCACCAAAGCCGCCTACGTCAATAAATCAAATGGCTCAACAAAATATAAATCCGATTCAAAAGCCGACACCACCCGTTCCACAAAAATTAATCGGTTTAAACAATAATAATAATAATAATAATAACAACAATAACACCTCCTCCACAAACAATGGAGTAAATATTTTTAATATTAACAATGATGATATATCGCATATGTTAGCAACGACAAAATTAAAAGAAAACATATCTCAGGCAATTCATGATAAAATGCAAGCAACCCAAAATTTAAATTACAATCAATCGATGATAACGTCAGTATTACAACGAAATAATTCAGTAAACAATAAGGAATCAATTAATAAAACAAATAATAGTAAGCATAAATTATCACCATCCGAAGATTTGAGTAGCGAAGATGCGTTAAAAGGTATTGAGAGTGGATTACGAAATATGGAACGAGTTATGCAGGAACAAATAAATTTACGAAATCTTGAAGCAAAAGCTGAACAATCACGAGAAAATGAAAAAGGATTTTTTCATCCACTTGAATTCAAACAAAATTTACGTTCAACCGGTTCCTATACATCACTTGATAATCCTTCTAGTGCTAGAGCTCTAGAAAATTTTCGCTTAAGCATGGAATCAAATTTTAATACAAATATGCGAGCACTTGAACGAGGATACAGTATGGAACATATGAGACTGGAAAATTTACAACATATGACAAATTTACGTTCAATGGAATCAAATCCGAATATAAGATCATCAATGGATGGCACAATAAAACATATTGAACAAAATAATATCAGGCCAATTGAACGACATATGCGATCATTAGATCGTCATTTACCATTAGAGTTGCAATATAGTCGCCATCGGATGAGAGATATTCAAGATTTTCGTGACAATTTTAGACATCACGATTCAAGAAATTCAAATGGTGTAATACAACAACCGATAAATCCTCTTTCGTCCGGACCTCGAACCGAAATGTCCGGATTGTGTAGAGATGATATACGTATGAGACGACGTTCATCTCACGATGAAATTCAACTTCAACAGGAGTTGCCGGGTAATTTGTTCTTATATAATCGAATATACAAATTTTTATATTGTATTTTATTGCGTAAATGTCTTAATGTCTTAAAATAATTTCATATTTCACATTTTTCTTCCTTATTTATAGTAAACCGTTTAAGAGACCATTGGGATGAAACACAACAAAATGTACTGCAAAGAAAATCACAATTAACTGCAATGCTGGGCGATTCACAACGTTACGAAGCAAAACGATTAGAAACTGATTCATGGTTAATAAGGATGGAGCAACGTTTTGAACGAATGGGTACGGTTGCAACAACAGCCGATATTTTGGATGCTCAACAAAAAGAACAAAAAGTAAGAATTTTGTTAAAATTTTAATGTGTGCGTAATTTTTAAAATTTTTTCCAGACATTTTATACGGAGCTTCATCAATATAAGCATCACATTGAATTGTTAAATCAATTAACACAGAAACTGTTGACAATTTACGCTTCGGATGATAATTCACGTATAAAAAGAATGACCGATTCGGTAAATCAAAGGTATAGTTTTTAATGGTTTATTTATTGTCGAAGTGAATAATAATTTGAAATATTTTATTTTAGATATAATAATTTAAATACTACGACAGTTAATCGGGGGAAATTACTTCAAGCGGCTTTGCAAAGTTTACAATCGCTCGATAGAAAATTGGATCAATTTTTAGCTTGGTTAAGCGAGGCTGAATCAATTTGTGAAAATGCTGCTGAATCGGAAATCGATCGAAATCCCCATGTACTAAAGGTAAGACAATTTTCTGTTTTTTATTTTTTTGTTTTTGGGTTGCAACGCGTAGAAAATATAAACAAGGTGATTTAATTTCGTTTTAATTTTAACTGTAATAAATCTGACTTCGAAAAATATTTAGCATAGTTTTAATATAATACAAATTTCATTTACTTAGTTAGTAATCAGTAAATTTCGAAATCAGATATAATGACAGGGCGTCGATTTTACAGCTTCCATTTTGTATCCATTGAAGATAACTATGCAATCTAGTTACAAATATAAATGTAAATATTGAAAACCTAGTAAGGTTTGAAATATTTTGGAACCTTATGATGAGTTTGTTAGCTGTCCAACATTATTTTTGTTTAAAATAATTTTGACTCAATCATATTGCCAAGGGTAAGCAGCTGTATATACACTATAGGGATCGACTGCAATAATATTTTTTTGATTTGTTGCGAATTTACACTAATTTTTCAATTTAAACAACATATTTATAAAAATCGCCGAAATGCCCTCTCCCTTCCACCTCTCCTCAATCATTTGTAAGATTGCGTTAAAAGGGCACCTTTTTATTTATGATTTAATCGGGGTCAGTTTAGCAGCTAGCTTCCTTTATGTGACGATATGAACGTAAACAAAAACTAAACAGCGTTACTGGAAAAAGATGTAAAGGGATGAAGCATGAGTTCAGTTTTTAAGAATCCTATTTTTGATTTTGATTTTAAATTTCTGTAGATCACATACCCTATATGCCACTGGGAAAGCATCATCATCCAAATCATTAACGCTTCCTCCGCAGATAGCAGAAGCTTTGTTATATATACCTTCTAGACAGCGACTGATTAAGAAAAATCCGGGCCCTAAGCAAGTTTTGTGCTATAAGTAACATTTTTACAAAACTATTATTCCATCAAGTATTTCGTCTGTTGGCTACCCGGATAACCAGTTATAAAACAAGGGAGTACAAATATTAGAGCAAACAAATCGTAACTTGAACAAACCCAGCCCCTGTTCCTAAAATCGCTAAAAATTAGCCATTTTTAGGCTGTCGGCGGGTAAGAACCCAGTAACTCGAAAGTTACACCATTTTCAAATCAACTGGCTACCCGGGTAGCCACTTGTTGACATAAAGGTGAAAGAACCAAATCGACTGCTCATTTGAAAAAATTCTATTATTAATGCAAATTGTCTGGCACCTGGTGGATGATTTTAAAAATAGGGCAAAACGAGGTTAAATTCCATGAAATACACAATTTTACATTTTTATTGGTGGATTGTTTATTGGCAGTATACAAGTGAAAACAGGTTGCAGTTGCAATGGGAGCACCTCGAAATCTCAACAATAAAAATCCCAAAAAAAAAATACCAAAAAATACAAAATAAACTGCCCCATCGTATGGGAAGACCCCAATAAATTTTTGATAACTAAAATATTTATTTATTTAAAAATATGAAAACAAAAGAAATCTACATAATTTCATGTCATCCTTGCGCGGGAAGGACCAATGCTAAGCGGCTTTGAGGAGTTTTTTATTTTAGTTTGTGAAATACAAACGTAAATATTTTTACAAATGTTAATATTTTTGAAATTTTTCTGATGTTTTCCTGTCATCCTTGCGCAAAGGGTCCAATGCTAAGCGGCTTTGGGGAGTTCTCTATTTTAGTATGTGAATTATTTTAAAAAATATAAATTTTTCAAAAATGGTTCAATCACTATATGAATATTAGAATTTCAAAAAATCGTCAGGGCGGGGGTTGGGGGGCGGCAGTCCCCATCCTCCAAGGTATAAAACGAATTAAAATAATATTTCAAAAAAAAATTATTTTTAAAAAACTTGGTTTTTTGGGATTTTTGTTTTTTTTGGGGTTTTTTTATTTTGGATAACGACCCCAACCCGATTTTTATATAATACGTTCCCACCAATATTATACTTATTTAATTATTTGGTTTATTGTTAGTTTTTCAGAACCTAAGTTATTTTTATCGGTTTCTAAATATTTATGCTTCCTGATAGATTATTCCTGGAATTTCACCGTTTCCTGAGATAATGAACTGACTAATGTTCGAGGTTTATATACGCAAACAACCTTGAATTGGGAGTCAATTTTGTAATAGAATTCGGTGTGTTGCGATTTTCAAGTAAAAAATTTTGAATTTTCATTTCCAAACTCAGACCCTCTTTTGCTTCGATTAAGTTTTTTTTTAAAACAGTTTTTGTTATTTGGACGAAACACTCAGCCAACCCATTCGATTGGGGATGGTAAGGTGGTGAATTGGTTAATTTTATAGAGTGATATTGGCAGAATTTGTTGAATTCCATGCTTTGAAAAGGCGGACCGTTATCACTAACTATTTCAGTTGGAAAACCAAAAATAGAACAAATTCCTAAGATTATTTTAATTATGTTTCCCGTTGTTGTAGAATATACTCTTATGACATCCAAATACTTTGAGAAACTATCAATAAATAATAGAAATTCTTTCTCGGCGAAATCAAAAAAATCTATATGGACTCTTTGAAAAGGATATTTCGATTCAGGTTACTTGGTTTTCACTATCTCTCGAGGAATTTTTGAGATACCTGGCAAATATAACATGTTTGTACATAATTTTCAATGTTTTCGTCAATTTTTTTCCACCATATACAAGAACGAGCAATCATTTTCATTTTCACGATCCCATGATCACTTTCACCTTGAATAAGGTCCAATACTTGATGATGTAAAATAAACGGGACCACAACGCTACTACAAAAATATTAGCATTTATTTTCGGTACTGAAATGACTAGATTTATTTTTATAATATTGTAAGTGGTGTGGTACCCTTGAAGACAAACCATTCATACAAGCTTCATATACCAATGACAAAATTGGATCTTTAAAGGTTGCCTCTCTAATTTTATTCAAATCGACTGGGAAATATTGAAAGTCTTTTATGTAACTTATACGAATTTCATCAACATCGTTGTTTTGGTTTAACAGAAGTCTACTTAATGCGTCAGCATGCGCTACTTTACGACCATGTTTGTATTTAATTTCGTAGTGAAACATGGACAAATATATAGTCCATCTTTGTAAACGAGCGACGACTACGTTTGACATGCCTTTACAAGGGTTAAAAATCTCTTGCAAACTCTGATGGTCAGTACAGATTATAAACTTTTTTCCAATTAAATAATTTTGAAATTGTTTAACCGCGTATACCACAGCTAACGCCTCCCTATGTAGCTGTGAATAATTTCGTTCTGCGGGACTAGACGCAAACGCTATTGGTTTTTCTACACCATTCACTGTGTGACCGAGGACACGTCCAACGCCATACGGGCTACCATCTGCGGTTATTACTATTGGTTTTTCTGGGTCAAAAAGTTCTGGCACATTATGACTTGTTAAATTTTTTTTTCGACTTTTGAGAACTGGGCTCGCACTCACTTGATCATTGAAACTTTACGGTATCACGTAGTAGACTATAAAGAGGCTGTAGTTCGGTGGCCTAAATATGATTGCAATTGTTTCAAATTTTGAGGTGATGAGGCATTCATGATTGCCTCAACTTTTTCCGTATCCGGATATATTTGCCCATCCGAAATTATGTGACCTAAATATTTTACAGATCTTACTGAAAACCGACATTTTTTTAAATTAATTTTAACATTGTGTTGACTTAGACGACGTAAAACGTCATATACATTTTTAAGACACTCACTTCGATCAATACCACCTCTTAGGATAACATCTAGATAATACTGGACTTTAATTAAATCGACTAAAATTTGATCCATCGTACTTTGGAAAATCGAAGGCGCTGCTGAGACGCCAAAAGCTAAACGTGTATGGAGACTTAGCTCCCGTTAGATCCAAAACACAAAAGACTTTACAATTTGTTAGACTTGCGAAGATATCCTCTATTTTTGGAAGAGGGTAATTGCTCCGTTGTAACAAATTGATTTATGGTAACTTGGCAGTCTATACAAATTCGAACATTTCCGTTCTTTTTCAGAACAGTGACAATAAGACTCGCGACTCGCCCAACGACTATGACGAATGGGTACTAAAACATTCTTTTTAACCAGGTGATCTAATTCCTGCTAGACTTTTTCTTTTAGACGATAAGGCACCGAATACGGTGCATGAAAAATTGAGGTAAAATTTTCAGTTATAATTATTTCCGCGGTGAAACCTTCGATTGGATTAACTAAGCTTTCATCTACTAAGTATATTTAAAAATTTTGATTTAATTTCGGCAACAATATCTGACTGTTCATTACTTACAAATTTAACAACTTCCGGATTAGTACAAAAACTATTCCGCCAGGCCGGCACAATTTCATCCATCCATCGGCTTTGACTTTCGTGTCAGTCAGTCTAGTTTATTTTTTCTTAAAAATATTTATTTTGTAAATCCTTTAAATTATATTAGTTTTTGGATATAATGTTAAAACCTTTAATTTTGGGTATCGGTGTTGTCATCGCTGATGTCTATGGTTAATAAGACCGATTGTATACCATAAAATATCCTTGTGGTTAACGTACATTACATGAGAATCAGGAGAGTTGGGCTTTTGATGTTTCATCCAAGCGGCAAAGAACTGGAGTTGAGCAGCTGTGCTGTAATCTTGGAATCAGTTTTTTATATTAATATTTGTTAGCCACCTTTTGCACACTTTATTATGAATGAGCGTTTGCTCAAAATAAAATGTGCGAAAGTTAATTTATGTAATTTTATGTAAATAAATAAATCTCTGCCAATAATTGCCCGTAATGGTCTTTTGGTACGTAGAACGGAAATTTCCAAATTTTTGTTTCATCGCCATCAATAGTTCCGACTTGAATAAAAATGACTCCAAACATGTCTACTGATTCTCCGGAAACATTGAAAAACCTGTTAAAATTATTAATTATTGTACACGTTTTAAATTTACTTATATACTCATCATAGGAGATTGCAGTTATAGCTGATCTGTGTCCACTTCGAATGTCATATGTTGCCCCTCCACACATAAAGAAACGGTTGAAGGTCCGTTTAACGAATTTATACTGTCAATAACACGGATGGCTCTTCTTGGATTCTGCCAGCACACTAAAGAAGTATGCCCTATTTTGTTGCAAGTGTGACACGTCCATTTAATCGCAGGGCATTCGTTTTCGTCGTGCCATCCCACACGTGCACAACGCTTACAACATTTGCCAGAACTTTTGCTTTCCTGATTGAAATGTTGTCTTTCCCAACTGCCGTTGTCTTTGATTGTTGCTTGGCCTTGAATAATTGCAGTTGCTTGGAACCTGTAATTTTGTTGAAGGTACTGTAGAAATAACATTAATCGCTGCCGTTTTACGTTCAGAACTCTCCATAAACCCAAGCTCCATATTTTGTGCGTGATCACAAGCCTCATCCCAAAAAAGTGTGTCCGATGGTAAGTTTAGTAAAGATGTAAAAATTCTTTCATCACGTATTCCTACTATAAATATATCTAATAAAGCTTCACTTATTAATACATTTTTTAGTGCTACATGAGCTTTATAACTTTCTCTATTTAGGAAATCACCAAATTTACAAGCCTCGACCACATGCAACAATTTTAGTTTATAAGCTTCCACGGTTTCACCGTCATCTTGCTTCATTTTACTAAACTTTGCTCGTTCAGCCCGCATGTTAGAATTTTTTTTTAAAGCTTTTCCGTAAAAGTTTAAAATATTCGTCTAATGTTTTTTGTGACGGTAATAAGGGTACCGTTAGATCGGCCTAAGTACCACTTTGCCACGTGAAAAATAAAATTGCTGACCGACGGTACCGAGACCTGCAACTACGGGAGTGCGACAAAAAGTTATCATGCGAGTGCGAACAAATTTAACTTTTATTGTTTTGCACCCTGGGCCTGCACCCTGCTAATTACGGTGGTGTATTACCTTATTAAAGCGCAAACCCACATGAAAAAAGAAAAGTGTTTAGTTTTTTCGCAACATCTTCAAAACTTTAGCATTATTTTGCTAACATTTTGTGGAACTTGATTGAATGTACTATACAATACTATTATTAATTTAAAATAGTAATTATTTGAAAAATTAAATTTTAATTGTATCTGTACTAAACATTTTTATTCTGTCAGAAAACATTTAATTTCAATCTTCTGAGCTTCTAATTCGAACATTTTTTAATGGATCGTCTGGGGGCTATATCGAACGTGCTCGACACTTCGAAGTATGAGATTCGTATTTAATTTAAATAAGAAACAAACGAATCTGATTCAATTCAAATAAGAATCCAATAATTCGAAGACTCGAATTCGTTCGAATCGAATTCACAAATAGCCCCTCAGGTTGAATAGTTCCGAAGGATTTAAAATAAAGCAAAAATTTGGAAGTTATGGCGAAAAAACAAAATACAGTTTTTCGTTTCCAGTTTTTAAAAAATTTAAAATTAAATAACACGTTAATTTTTTTTAATTTTATAAATGTTGGGATTTATTAATTCAAACTTATAAATTTAATAAAAGTGTAAAGGAATAATATAAATTGATTTCAGTAAAACAACGAAATAATAAACTGGGACAGCCACACTCCTTGCTCATTCTTAAGCTTTAAAGCACATTATATAACAGTTTCAGTATTTTGTTGGAAAGCTCTTTGCTTTTATAACTGGCTAAATTCTTTTGGGCATATATTGCATTATTTTTTCGCAAAATGGCGGGTTGATTTTAATTCATTCTTCTTTAAGTGCTAATTTTAATTCAATTTTGTTTCTTATTTTATGACTCTTTAATTTTTCATCTACATACGTAACAATTCCATAAGTGTTAAATTATGACTTTAATTTTATCTTATCCGTGTTGGAGTTTTAATGACATGTGGGCAATTGTAAAGCAACCACATTCGAACTTTATTAGCCTTATGCTTCGGATCATTGTCCTGGTAGAAATAAAAGTTATTTTATATCTCTAATTTCTTGACGCTTTGTACCAAATTTGTTTTTAAAATTCCTAAATAAATATTTTGGTCCATAACACCGCATCAATGAAAAATAAGTTGCCGGGGCCAAAAATTGTCATTGCACCCCAGACATAGCCATATTCATGTTTAACAGCCGCCCGTAAATTTTGAGGTTGCATTGCCTGGTTGGGTTTTTTCCAAACATATGATCGTCCACCAGATCTGTACAGATGTTAAATTTACTCTCATTAGTAAATATTACTTTACTCCAGAATGAATAATCTTTATTAATATGCTGTTTTGCAAAATTAATTCTTTTGATTTTGTTTAATTTGCTGATGAGAGATTTTTTTTCGTGCAACTCTTAATATATAAAAATTGTGGTTAGGTAGAACTATTCTATTGTTTCTGGATTTGATTTTTTCCACAGTTCCTTTTTCACTTCAACAGCTAGCGGTTCATCTGCTTTTGTAAAGATTTTCTTAGTGCTAACTTTGACTTTACTCTCAACTGTATTTGAAGTTCTAAAACATTGTATGATATTATTAACAGTTGAAGAACTCTCTCCAACATTTTTGGACTTTTATTTTATCTAATTTGAAATATGTAAATAACACTGTAAAATTTGTATAAATTTATTAAACCTGAGTATTTTATTGTTAAATTTGTGATTTTTCATGTCACTTAACACTTTCGCTACGACAATGCACTGGCAGAATCCAGAACCCAATTTTTTGTTTGTGTATCATTAACTTTTTAAGATAGCGAAAGGACAAAACATTTGACTGACCTACTAAATAAATCGAATGGCAAAAAAATAAAAAATCTGGTTATTTCTGCACTAAACATGTAATGATAAAAAATGAATTTACAAGAGAAATCCAACTCTTAAAATAACATTTATAAACCTAAATGTGCTAATAAAAACCAAATTAAACACTTTTTTTTTTTTTTTTTTTTTTTTTTTTTTCGCTGGCGCTAAATTAAACACTTGTTCTTATCAATTTTACCGTGTTGATGATTCATCTACAATACATCCCTCCAAGCGTTGTTGTGATATTGCTGCCTCGCCCTTTTATAATTATGCCGTAGTCGTTATTACCATTAAATTCTTTTTTATGATTTAAATAGTAGTGATATTCTGGAATGCCCTTTCAACTGATGGCATAGCTAAGCTATCCCAAATTATTTTAGTTTAATGCTGCTAATTGAGATTGCATTTATTTTATGCAATTTCGAATTTCATACTATATACATACGCTTGAACTATACCTTTTGACAAGACTTCTGTAGAACAATTGCAAGTCACACAATTTTTAGCGGATCACATAGCACAATACCGTGCCGTATTTAGCATGGTATTGTGCTGTGTTTCTTTTTCCTGATTTTATTGCTTGATGATTCCGATATCACAATCGTAACAATTTCTGCATCCATTACCCCATTTCAATAGAGGATGAACCAAACTATGTGGAATTTTTGCGTAGCTTCTTTGAAGATACCAATATCGAACAAATTAGAGTATCACCAATAATAACCACAACGATAAATCAACCTACAACAACACAGTTAAAATAATTTTTATTAATGAAATTATTTTACATTTTTTTTAAAGCCGATGGGTTTTACAAATTAGAATTATTTTTTAATAATTTTGCCATAAGTAAGTCGATTGCTTAGAGGTCCCAGGTTCGATTCCAGGTTAGGTATAAATTGAAGTTTTCGAAAGAATGTCACAGGCAAGCTGTTTAGATAATCAACTATAATTTAATGTTTGAAAGTGCAAACTTGTTTGGGTTTTCAAGGTTTATGTAACTGATTTTTTAATTTTTTATGAATAGAGAATAATTACTTAAAATACAAAAATCACTGTTTAGTTTGTTTTTAGTATTTTTGTTTTTATTTAAAATACACCATAATTACCTGGATTAGTTTTCATTCGAATACAAAAAAACACCGCTAAAATTGATAATAATGTATTATTTATAAATATAACTAAAACTAAAATATACTATTTTTGTTATATGTAATCAAAAATAACCAAAAATAACCAAAAAATAACCAAAAATGACCAAAAAATGACTAAAAGATAACCAAACATAATCAAAAATAACCAAAAGTAACCAACAAATGACCAAAAAATTACCAAAAATAATCAAAAATAACCAAAAATGACCTAAAAATAACTAAAAATGACCAAAAAATAACCAAGCCTTAGGCATTAATATAATTACCCTATTTGCAGTAGTAAGAGAAGCCTTAGACATTAATATAATTACCCTATTTGCAATAGTTAAATTCGTAGCTGCATATTTCCCTGGTGGTGCATCAAATGCGATATTAAAAGATTTTGCTAGTGACATACAATCACTAACAAGTTTTAATTCATCTTATTTAATCTGTGGCGATATTAGTGCCAAACACAGGCTATGGATATTCTACAACCGTAGGTGTCAATATAAATTATAAGCCACAGTTTCTTTACGTACAAATAAATGAGGGATTCTCTCTCTACAGCGTTCTAAACTATATGTAAACAGTCAAACCTGTTTTTTTGCGGTCTTTTTTTGTGCGATTTTTTTTTTATGCGGTTTTAACGTATGCCGTTGTGTTCGAAAAACGAATAATTATGACTGAACAAAATGCACTTTGTTTTACTGCGTCCCACACAATTCACAATTTTATGTGTGGACGATTTATTACCATAAACTTAAATATTATGTTGTTTTGAATTTAATTTCCACCACCACGATTATTAAACGAATTGAATATTATTAGGTTGTTCAGAAATTAATGCAGGTTTTCAACCATTTTATTTAAAACGACATATCTCAATTTAGAATAAATTTTATTAATCGAAATAAGAACCATTAGAATCTACACATTGTTGCCAACAAGATGCAAGTTTATTAATTCCAGTTGCATAGAATTCTGAAGTTCTGGAAGCGACGAATTCTTCGAAGGCATCTTTTGCGGCTGTTTGGTCGTTGAATACTTTTCCTTGTAAGAAGTGGTCGAGATGCTTGAAAAAGTGGTAGTCGGTTAGCGAGAGGTCTGGTGAGTATGGTGGATGAGGCAGAGATTCGTAGCCAAGTTTGTTCAACTTCTGCAGCGTCGGTTGTGCAACATTTGGTCGAGCATCATCGTGCAGAAGAATTGGGCCCTTCCTATTGACTAATGCTGGACGCAGACGTTTTAGTTCTTTGTGCATTTTGTCAATTTGTTGACAATATTTCTCTGCTGTGATATTTTCGCCAGGATTCAAGAAGCTGTAGTGGATAATTCCGGCTGACGACCACCAAATAGTCACCATAGGCTTTTTTTGATGCAGCTCAGGTTTGGAGAAGTATTTAGGGGCTTTGCCACGGTCCAACCACTGCGCTGAACTTCGTCGGTTGTCGTATAGAATCCACTTTTCATCGCACGTCACGATGCGATCGAGAAATGGTTCGTTTTTGTTGCGCAAAAGAAGTGAAGAGCAAACTTCATAATGGCGATTTTTTGGTTATCGTTCAATTCGTGTGGCACCCATTTGTCGAGCTTCTTCGACTTTCCAATTCGGCTCAAATGTCCCGAAATTAATTCAATACTTACGCCTAGGTCCCCTGCAAGCTCTCGAACAGTCGTGCGTGGGTATGCTTCCACCAAAGCCTTCAATTCATCGTCGTCAATGGCAGAAGGACGTCCGCGACCTTTCTCATCTTCAAGACTGAGTTCACCACGACGAAATTTTTGAAACCAACGTTGTATTGTGCATTCGTTAACACTTCCTTGGGCCCAAACTTCATTGATGTTTCGAGCCGTTTGTGCTGCACTGCGGCCGAGTTTAAATTCATACAAGTAAATTTGGCGAAATTCTTGTTTCAACATCTTAACTTCAAAGGTCTAAAAATAGATAAAACTACAATTTAGATTACAAATAGATTATGTGATAAGAAAGAGAATAAAATAAGCCTTAAAATGACTTATAATGTTGAACAACCTAATATTATTATTATTATATAGATTATTAAATATGTATTATATTTATCACTCTTGTTATCAAAACAACTAAAACGTCGTGAAATTAGTTTTCTTAATCTTTTTCACTGTTTGAAATTAGGTTGATGTTGAACGTACAAAAGGAAGAACGAGAGTATTGCTTTTTTCTTTAAGGCGCCCGTATACCGATAGACTTCAGGTTTTTTAACACGCAGTCTACACTAAAAGTTAGTAACTTTAATGACCAATGTACCAATTTTGGTTTTTTGCTTTTGCTTTATTTTGATTTTGTTTTTCTTTTTAGCGCATTTTTGGCGTTTCGTGAAAATATTTTCATTTAAATTTGTGTCTTGGCATTATATTCTGTGTATATTTCTTTGGAGCAAAAGCAAAAAAAAAACAAAATTGGTACATTGGTCATTAAAGTTACTAAAAAGATAAAAAAAACTAACTTTTAGTGTAGACAGCGTGTTAAAAAACCTGAAGTCTATCGGCATACGGGCGCCTTCAGCGAGAGATTTGTTGACAGTTGTATCATTTTTGAATACAATGAAGTGTGTCGCATTAGTGTGGACAATGTGCCGAGTTTATGTATGTACATCTGCTTGAATATGAATGCGCGTGACGTTGGTGCGCGTGAATGTTTTGGATCAATGAGTTTGAATGAATCTTGTGTGAATGTGCGCGCCAATATACGTGATTGGTATATTGTGGCGATGAACGAGTGATGGATAATTGGATGAGCGAGTCGCTACACGGTATATGAATATCGAGATTCTGTTCGCCATAAGTAAGTTCGCCGCAAGCTTAGGTCAATCTCAACGGTGTTGGCATCACTTTTTTTCAAACCTCAGCCATTTTCATACCTATTGCATCAGCCAGTTTCATTAATCATTAGACAATACACGGAAAAAAATAAACTGGTCCTCAGCTAAGAAAACGGACTTTTAATTCAAGAAAATGTTCTTTTTCTTGATTTAAAAGCTGATTTTCTTATTTCTATCGAGTTTTTCTTCATGTAAGAATTGTATTTCTTGAAATGAAGAAAAAATCGAAAGAAATAAGAAAATTAGTTTTTAAATCAAGAAAAAGTACATTTTCTTGAATTAATAGTCCGTTTTCTTAGCTGAGGACCAGTTTATTTTTTTAACAAATACTAACTAAATAAATACTAACTAATAAATTAGAAAATACTAAAATAAGAATACTAAAAAAAATAAAATAAAAATAAAAAATTAAATATATGAGAATCGAACCGAAGACCTCTCCGTTAGTCCAGTGCGTTACCACAAAACCTAATCTTTAATTTGTATTGTTAAATTCTTTTATTATTTCAAAGCGTTCTACAGTCCTTTTCCTTTCAAAATGTTACTTTGATTTTATAAATGTTGAACAACTTTAACGAAAAAAGACAAACCAGTTCATCTTTTTCAGGTTTTTCCGTTCTTTTTCACGAAAAAAAGTTGAGTGTTGCAGTAAATAGTATTGAATAATACTTTTTGAGTATTCCTTCTGATTTTAATACAAGGAAATAATACTAAAACGCATTTTTTACTGTAAATCTTTTATCTTTTGGAAAAGAACGGAAAGATTGAATGTAAATCAGCTTTAATGGTCTATACACATGAATCGCGATTTTTCTCGTACGAGTAAAAATGATTCACCGATTTCTCTTAAATTACATAATAAAATTTAAACTAGTCATCTGAAAAATAGTAAGTAAACGATTTCGAATGTAATATTATTGACAATTTGTTTAGCAAACGCACATTTCCTAATAAAAGCTGAAAAAATGTTTAAATCGCCGCCATATTGGAAAGTTCGCGCGAGAAAACACTCTATTGCAATTATTATTAGGAAATGTGCGTTTGCTAAAAAATTGTCAATAATATTACATTCGAAATCGTTTACTTACTATTTTTCAGATGACTAGTAAATATTTTACCATGTAATTGAAGAGAAATCGGTGAATCATTTTTACTCGTACGAGAAAAATCGCGATCCATGTGAAAAGGCCTTAACCGGTAGTTCCCGCTAATAGTAAGGTTTTTGTCTTTGCTATGTAGAACTGGACATAACCTAGAATTATTTTTTGAATATTATCAGTCAAAAATTTATATTTTCTTTTTGATTTTATGTCGATACACACAAGACGTGTTTTTTATTGGGAATTTTTTTAAACAGTTTTTGTGATTATTAAAAATAAAACTATGTATTGCTCTTTGATTAAAATATTAAATAATCTAAACGGTTGAAATTAATAAATAGCGGCGAAATTGAGCGGTACTACTTAAACTCATGAAAAAATAGCAAAAGTTGTTATGACTAGATAATTTAGCAAAGACAAAACTTGTCTACTAACAATGGAACATGTTCAAATGTCAAATTTTCTTTAAACGCCAGAGCTACCATCTTCCAGAAAACTCTGGAAGTATAAGCAACTTTCACATAATGTCACTAGGTGTCACCAAATATTTGCTGTAAAAATTGTACGACATTTTTATGTATGCATTTAATAGTCATAAACAAAAATATTTGCGTGTTATAAAAGTGATTATTATTAATACGTGATAATTAAATTGATTTTGGCTGTCCCCTTTTGAAAAACGTCAGAATATTTTCTGATTGTGTAGTGACATCTATTGGCAAATGCTCTGTACTTTTTCTTTGATCGTGCTGCCTCTTTCGTTAAACATGATCTATTGCTTTTAAATAAGTTGGGTTTAGATGAATTAGGTTTAGATGAATTGCTTTTAGACAAATTGATTTTAGATCAATTGTAGTTAGACGAAATGTTTTTAGATAAACTGTTTTAGATAAATTGTTTTTAGGTAAATTGTTTTAGATAAACTGTTTTAGACGAAATGCTTTAGATGAATTGTTTTTAGTTAAATTGATTTTAGGTAAATTGTGTTGCTTATTGTGTTGCTGCTGCACTTTATCACAATAATATTTAAAAATTAATAAATAACCAATAATTTAAAATTATTTTATTCAAATATCAATTACTTAAAAAATAAAAGTTAAAATCTTTCTTTTAGTGATATTCGACTTTTCCACTGGGTAGAAGACCGGTTTCGGAATTATTATTCCTTTACGATGGCATTATTGTCTATCGTTACTATTTTTTAAAATTAAATCATATATGTACTCGATTTGTCCTAGTGTTTATTTTGTCATTTAGTAACAACGAGCAATTCTTGTTCTTATAATTTTCTACCTCCTCCAATCTATCCATTAACGGCCCCTTGCTTAATCTGTGTAATACTTTCAAATTGTTATCCACATCAGTGTACGTATGCTTCATATTGACCAAGTGTTGAGCAAAATTAGATGTTATGTGAGTTTTGTTGACTTCTTTAATATGTTCTATGAACCTTTGAGCGAACGATCTCCCAGTTTGGCCAATGTAATACTTAGGACACTCGTTGCACGTCAATTTGTATATTCCTACGTCTAAAGGCTGAGTATTTTGTTGCATCCTAAATCTTCTTTGCAATTTGTGACACGTTTTGTATGCTGTAGTATATCCGTATCTGCGTAGAATTTTGTTTATTATTTTATGAGTTTTTGTATTATATTCAATATTTATGTATTTATTATCTGACTCCTCTTTATTGTAAAAGGTAGTTAGATGTTGTTGTGTGATTTTGTATTTTATTTGTTCATTTAATTGATCAATGACATTAGTGTTGTAACCATTTCTCGTCGCAATATATTTTATTATATTGAGTTCATTATTATAATCAACATCGTTCATCGGTATAATGTTGAGCCTATTAATCATATGATGATAAGCCGACATTTTCTGTTGTTGTGGATGATTTGATGATTTACAAATTGTGTGATCCGTTTGTGTGATTTTTCTAAAAATATTGAATTGGTGCGCGTGAATTATATTTTTGACCGTTAAATCCAAGAAATTTATACTATTATTAATTTCATTTTCCAGATTGAATTTTACATCAGGTACCTGATAGTGGACTACCCATAGGAAGACCCTCTGGTTGTGAATAAAACTTATTATTATGTTGGAAATAATTCTGTCCGGTGATTGTGGTTAATAACTTAATTACATCCGTGATTTTTTTGTTGTCAATATTGTTCCTCTGCAATTATTTGTAATTTGCAAAGTTTCAACAATAGGAATGTTGGAATACATATTTACAACGTCAAATGACGCTAATTTGGAACCACTAAGAATTTTAGTGGAACGAATTCTGTCAATTAATTCCAAGTCATTTTTTACCGAAAAATCATTTTCCAATCTTACGTTGTTTGTTAGTCATGTATTTAAATATTTTGCTATTTTATATGTAGGCGACGTTGTAAAATTAACAAGTGGTCGGATTGGTATATGCTCCTTGTGGATTTTTGGAAGTCCTGTGATGCGTGGTGCAATTGGTTTTATCATTTTGCTGCTATATATTTGTCTCTTATTCAGGATGCTGGTTGATGTGTTGATAACCTTATTGATGTCTTTTAAATACATATTTGTTGGATCCATTTGTAGTTCAATTATGTTGTTATTTTGTATGTACTCATTAACTTTAGTGATGTATTCCGTGTTATACATTATAACCGTGGTATTACCCTTATCAGCTTTGGTGATGATGGCGTTGTGTTCTACTAACTTCTTCTTGATGCTCTTGATAGCTATGGTTTCCTGTTTGTGTTGCATGCTACATGTAATATCAATATTTTTGATGTGAAAACATCTTTAGCGGCAGGAGTGAGTAAACAATTGTATAGAAATCGGGTTACGGAAACAAAAATGCCGAACAAAAAATATTGCAGGTATGTGTGAATATCGATAAGAACAAAAATAAATAAAACGTAAAATCAATGCAAAATCTACGCATACACATGCATTATACAACATCATCCGGCATTTCAAAAACATCGTGAGCCGAATACAAAAAAAAAACCGCCTACCTTAATTTATTTTGTTGTGAAAATATCTGCTATATATGGCCGCAGCAGCAAGTGTTTTTGAAAATGAAAATTACATACGAGTAAAAGGACCACAAATTATGCTTGTGTAGTGTTGTATAATAGTTATTTACGTCACAAGGGCGGTAAATGAGTTGTTACAGTACGAGTTCGATGTTTATTTGAGAATTTTGAACGAGTACTGTAACGATCATTTAACGTACGTGTAATGTTATTTTGCTTGGTTCAGTGAGTTTGCCGCGACGATTTACTACTATGGAAGCTTAGGTGATTAACTTAACAGGACTGTACTTTGCTCATGCTCAACTAATGTCAGTAAGGTTCGTCCTCCAAATTCAAAATAGAATTATAACTTACTGACTTTTTGAACCAAAAATGTAACTTAGTTTAAAGACTGAGCGAACAATATTCGCTTTCTGAGCCTTATCGAAATGAATTAATAGATATTTATACAAAAAAGTTTTCACATAAATCTTTTGTGAGTTGAGGGTGAAGTCGCTCGTTGTTTTTTTGTTAAGTCATTGACTATTAACATTCTGATATCATCTTGGTGCTCCTTCTCTGTGGATAATATCATATTATTCTCTACATTTAACAGATGTTTGTTCTGTTCTTTTTTGCAACTCCTTGGATTAGTGTTGTGTTTCAATCCTTTGTCCAATATTTGTTTTTCATTTTCATTGAATACGATGTCAGTAGAGTTATGAAGGCTTTTGTAAAATGTGTGAGACGAATCAATGTGGTTTTGTGGTATTTCTCGTGGTTGTGAACGTTTCAACATCTGAATTTTTCTTTTTATTATTGCCTTTTTCTTCTTCATAAATTTATTAGATTTGGATTCAATTTCACTGATGATATTATCGTAATCAATACGATGAAATATTTCTGACAATTTTAATTGACTATTGTATGTGTTTAATTGCTTTATTCAAATTGGTTTCGATAAATTGTTTTAGACCAAAAGTCCGCGAATCATTTTCATTGTCTACATTGTCCACATATTATCTTCATTATCTACATCAAAGGTATTGTCTATACGCCAGTGGTTCTTAACCTTTTTTACTCGCGACTCACCAAATAATTCATAAATTTTTTGAACCTTTCATTTTTTTAATAATAATTTATATTTGTTAAATTATATATCAATTTTCTTTTAAATATATTCTGAAGGAAATTTTGCAAACTTTGGCGGCCCGCGGCAAACTTCTTAGGGAACCCTAGGGGCCGCGGCCCCCTGTTAAAAATCACTAGTCTACGCTATTGTCGGAATTTGCGTTAGACAATCTTAAAATAGGCGTAAATGCACAATACTGCAGACCACACAGCTTACATAAAATGCTATAGGTTGGGCCAAAACTATAAGAAAAGTGTTGGCTGTCTTGGAAGAAGAAGGTTGTCGGTGTGAAAATTTATAAAAAGTATACGATTATTTGCATACTACACCGCTAAGTAGCATCGAAGCAGAAAGAACATTTTCTGCGTCTGGTTAAATTTGTACAAAAATTAGATCTTCTCTAAGTGATAAATAGTATCGATATGCTATGCTTTGTGCGAAGCAATTCAACTTGAATTTAAAAAATTAAATTACAATTTATATTTTACAAATAATTAATCTTATAATTTCAGACATTTTATTTCCTAACATACATAGAACGAACCGTTTTTAGTAAAATTATTGTTCTTGAAATCATTAAACTAAATTTACTTCTAAATTTTATATAATATACATACATATAAAACTAAACGTTCTAAATTGGCCTTTTACTCACTTTTGACATGATAACGTTTTACACCGCATGTTCAGAAAATTGACCCGAAATTTAGCCCTTGGTCATAAGCAATTAATCATCATTGTCATCAACTATTTATAAGCATTACCTTTAATTTAAAGATATGATTGCTTAGATTGGTCCTTAGGCTTTATGTGTCACGCATAATATTATCGCAATGGCGTCATCAGGCGGGAAAGGAACCCGCGCCGCGAACCTCTGATTTCGACCGATTTAAATGCTTGAGTCAGTGTAGCGGGAGAATGGCTCATCCGATCGGAGATTCGATGGTGTCAATTTTTGCGTAAAAAGCCAGTAGTTTTTAATTTATTATTAATTAAATTAATTAATCTCCACATACATTTTAATTAAAAATTCAAACTACAAAATAGCGATTTACAGATATGGAGGCCACTATAGCGAGAGAATGCCTCATCAGATCGGATCAATTCGGATATTAATTCAACCATGAGAATTCCTTATCTGAACGGAGCAATTCTGGTGTCAATTTGTGCGTAAAAAACTGTGGCACATAACTTATTGTTAATTAAAATAATTAATTTCCACATAAATTTTAATTAAAATTACAAACTACAAAATAGCGATTTATAATGCTTGAAAGCACTGTAGCGAAAGAACGCCTATTTGACCAGAACAATTCTGGTGTCAATTTGTGGGTAAAGAATCTGTGGCAGATAATTTATAGTAAATTAAAATAATTAATTTTCATACAAATTTTAATTAAAATTTAGATTTACAAAGTGGCGATTTACAATGCTAGAGAGCACTGTAAAGGAAGAATGCCTCATCTGATAGGAGCAGATGAGGCATTCTCCCGGAGCCAGTACGTACCGCCATATGTCATTGTGGACTCCGATATAGCTCTTGTGCTCTGCGACGATTTCAGCATCGATGTCATCGCTTAACTCGAATTCGTGCGCTTCATCAAGGACACCTTCGACCTGGACTGCGTCTCCAACACACTAGCCTCAACAAGCATGTGAAGTTATCCCAGCATTTTATCCCAGGAAAAGTAAAAAATTTCATCAGACAACACTATTCTGTTCCATCCCAAGATTTCTATTTTCAATTCAATTATAAAGCGAAAGCAAAAAATCCATCCCAGGATTTCCTTTTCCAACTCAAATATAAAGCGAAAGCAATAAAAAATTTATTTCAAATTATCAAAATAAATTTCATCCCAGTTTCTTATTTAATAAATATTTCACATTATGAAAGCGGCGTCATTTGATAGTCAATAACAGATAATCGTAGAGATGGCTAGATGGATCTGATTATTATATCATGTAGAGTACTCTTAGGTGATCATTTATAATTAATCCCCATATTAACGCAACCCTCAGGAAAAAAGTTACCGATTTTACAAAATCGCCTTACACTAAAATTGTGTGTAGGTGGAAGTTTGATGGCCAGTAACTGAGAATCGTAGAGATGGCTAGATGGATCTGATTATTATACCTAATAGAATACTCTTAGATGATCATTTATGATCACCCCTATATTAACGCGACCCTCAGGAAAAAGTTACCGATTTTACAAAATCGGCTTACACTCAAATTGTGTAGGAGGAAGGTTCATGGCCAGTAACTGATAATCGTACAGATGGCTAGATGGATCTGATTATTATATCTCGTAGCGTACGCTTAGATGATCATTTATGATCACCCCATATTAACGCGACCCTTAGGCAAAAAGTTATCGATTATCCCGGAAAGAGTTAGACCGAAAAACTATATTTTGACTCAAAAGTAACGTTTTTTAAAAAAATGAAAATAAAACTTTTTTTCGGAATAGTATATAATAGTATCATATATTGTATAACAAGTGAAGAAAACGAGTCATTGCAATACGAAAGTTAAATTTGCAGCCTGAGCGATAGCGAGGGCTGCAATCACTTGAGTATTGCAATGACTTATTTTCACACGAGTTATACACGCTATTTTTTCTACTAAATGAAAAATAATCGAACATATATTTGTTTACTTTGGCGGAAAAAGGCAAAACATACTTGTGGTGAATTAAATGAGTTGGTTGAAGATAGCGATAGACTCGCTAGCCATACTAATGAAGTTAAGTATACTTCTGTATCATTTCAATCAGATTTAAATCTGAAAAATGTTGGTTTACCTTCGTCTGAGCAAAGTACCAAAAACGCACATGAACCTGCGGGAAATATTTCAGAATTAACCTCTGAAAATGAAATGGTAACGGCAAATAATTTTATAAGCACCTCTGTGTCACCGCAGCCTTAACCGACGATGATGATTTTGAACCAACCAAACTGATCAGCAACAAAACAAAACTCATCAACACAATGACGGGCAACAAAAATATAAAGCCGGTTGGCATCACAAAAAAAGCAAATATTTATACAGAATCATTAGGAGATTTACAAATATCTATTGATAATTGGTAAGGAATTTCAGATCCGGCTCAAATAAAGTTGGGCAAAAACCTTTCTCCAACAGTTGTAGCCAATATGTTAACGAAAAAATCTGGATGTGTAATAAATATAAAATCGATCGATTATGGAAAAAAGCGCATCTGTATTCGAGCATATTTTAGCCAAAGTACATGCAAAAACTACAAATTAAAAAGCGCAAATTTACGACAAGGTATTTTTAACGTTTATGCAACTAATGTCCCTACATGTCACTCAATTTTAAAAACAAGACAAGTTAGAGGGTCAGAGCGGAAACTTATAAAGCAAAAGCTTGTTTGGGAAAAATATCCTGAGCAAATTTTTGAGAAGATGGTTGTAGATGAAGACAACGCTTTCGTAACTAAAACAAATACTACATTTGTAAAATCGTTAGATGTGTTACGAAAAGTACGTTCTGAAGGGTTTAGGGAAGACGATAATCATTCTAACGATTTAATTGATTTAATCGAAGAAATTTCAAAAAATGAAACATTAGTTCAAAAGGTTTCTATTAGACCGTTTTCTTTAATAACGTACGGTAAAACTCAATTGGAAATATTGAGAATAGTACATAGGGAAAATCCACACAATTTGGTTGCTTATTTGGATTCTACTGGAGGTTTAGTGAGAAATCCATTCAAAACCAAAGCATGTATTTTATACTATGCTCTTGTCGCACCCATCAAAATTTACGAAAGCGAGCCCAATGACCCTTTTCCTCTATCAGATATGATTAGTTCAAGCCATAATATGGATGCTATTGGTGGTTGGCTTAGGTCATAACGGATTGAGATAGAGAGACAATTCAAAGCTTGGCCTGTTATTAAGACAATTGTGATCGACTTTAATTTTGCTCAAATAAATGCCGTTCTGGATTCATTCAACAGAATGGATATCGTTCAGTATTTGAATGTATGTCATAAATCGCTAGAATCACCGGCTATTAAAAGTAATTTGGTGGATGTACGACTGTGTGTTTCACACTTGATGCATGACAGCAGAGGTAAACAAAAATTTTAGCCATGCATTTAAAAGTAACGTAATTTTAAAAGAAATTATAGCATCTTTATATACAATAAATGATTATTTACTTGTAAAACAAATATGGCTTAATATGTGTATTGTGTTAAATAGCAAATACCTGTCTCAATCAGTATGCGACTCACTTGATGTAATTTTAAAATACACAACTAAATCTTCGCCATACAAATTAGTTGATTTTAAAGAACAAAGGAATAATGAAACCGAAGATAATTCTAGCCGTCAATTACACGAAACATTGTATTTACAGAGCAAATTTTATGGAGATTTCAAATCTGTCAGAGACTCCATAACAAGTGATGTTAATATTGATAAAATGACTCCTGTGAATTCTAGTTACAACCCGGAATTTGCGAAATTATTTTTAAAGAAATACATAACCTATTTGCCGTTTTGGTCAAGTGTATTTAATGAAAAGATTTATAGTAACAGAAACGTCGAGAACTATTTTTCGGTTATAAAACGTCGAATGAGACGAACAATGAAACTGGGAAAAATGCCGGCAAAACCATTAAGATTTGTTAAGGAAATTAATGGTCGAAATGATTTTTTAAAATTCATAAAAAGTTAGAATTTTCAAATTCATTTAATAAAGATTCGGAAGAAAAAAGTTTGGCGGGAATTCTAGAAGAAGAGGAAATGTGGCGTAGACAACCGAAAACCGGTAGAGGTTATTTTGATTTAACATTAATTAAGACTTTAAATAATTCAGAAGAAACTGAAAGAAAAGGCGCCATAATTCAATATTTAAGTTCTGGAAAACGAATGTTAGAAACACCAAAAAGAACAAGAGGCGTTAAATCCTTAAAAGTGTTCAAACATTTAGAAACCGATCATTTATGTTTTCTAAAGAATGGAAAACTAAAAACCGACCATTATTATAATACTTGTGCATTTGATGCATTTATTCAATGCTTGTTAAACGTAAATGTCTCAGAGTTTAAAAATAAAGATAAACATTTTTCCGGTCTAATAAATTCATTATTGATATGGAAAGAAGATTCTGATTAAGCGAAAGCACATCGGCATGCGTTATTAGCACGGCTTTACGGATTACAGTGGGATTGTACAACAAATATTTCAAAAATATCTACTTATTTTCTGAAGGAAGTATCTTATTCCAGCATTAAAACCATGTCAACGTGTCAGTCTTGTCAAATTACTGGATTTGATGAGTACCAATATTTACCCATTAATCTTGAACAATTAGATATGTTCGGTATACAAAGGATACAAGATTGTATCAAACAACCAGATACTCTCTATTTTCCTTGTGGAACCGAAAAGAGCATCAAAGAAAAATATATTCTGGTCCAATACTTTTTGTGTATTGTGAAACCAGTGTCGAAGCAATTGAAAGTGTAAGCATCGCAAACATACCTTCGGCATTGAAAGTCTACAATAATATATTTAACCTAATCGGATTTGTTAGTGATATCAGAGTATCATCGCACTATATTGCTTACTGCTTCCGTAATAACAGATGGGAAAAGTATGATGATTTAATGGATACTGCTATCCTATTAATATAAAATTTCCTAATACTCATAATATATTCCCGCATTTATTAATATATCGAAAGTCTGATAGTACACAAAAATTGACTTCAAATTCTCTAAAGAATAGTAATAAAGAGAAGAATAAAATTAAGATTCATATAATTTAAGTTCCTGTGACTAGGGGCGTTGCAACCTAAAAATCTGTGTTTTTAAGCTTTGACATAGAACAAAGCCCATCAATATTATCATTCTCTCATATCATCGTACACATTATACCATCATACATTCATACAATCATATCATCACACCATCATATCATCGTTAGTACGTTAGTGGCAAATCTCATGATGAAATCGTGTAGCCGAACAATGCCGAACCGATAAACTCAATGGATTTGTATTGGTTACAAATCCATTGACGAAATCGTATAACCGAACAATGCCGAGTTCAAAATCATACTTGGCCTTATTCCAGAATTTCATCCAAAAACCATTTTAGAATCCGAAATTCTATTTTTAGAAATAGGCAATTTCCATCATATAAACAATTTGTTAACTACTCCTAATGCAACTCAAACTCAACACCAACTCAACTTCAACTCAACGCGAAAATTGACCCCTAACTTAACCTTCAAATCTATTCCAAATTCAATGCCCAAACCAGGTATTTTGGGTCAATTAGTATGGCAGGTGCCCCAGCCTCTTGACGTACAGTCTCCAAAAGCTTTTCAAATCTCCGTTTTGACCATAGAAACAGATTGGCGGAAAAAATCGATAATTTTTTTCTGAAAATCACGTTAATATGGGGATTGATCATAAATGATCAACTAAGAATACTTACTCTACAAGTTATAATAATCAGATCCATCTAGCCATCTCTACGATTATCTGTTATTGACTATCAAATGACGCCGCTTTCATAATGTGAAATATTTATTAAATAAGAAACTTGGATGGGATTTATTTTGATAATTTGAAATACATTTTTTATTGTTTTCGCTTTATATTTGAGTTGGAAAATAGAAATCTTGGGATGGAATAGAATAGTGTTGTCTGATGAAATTTTTTATTTTTCCTGGGATGAAATGCTGGGATAACTTCACATGCTTGCCTCGACGACTTTTGGATGCACTTATCTGGGTCTTACTTTCGTCAGGCACATCACCGTTGAGACCCTGCGCTTCATATCATACTTCTCGTACCATCGCCCTGTACTTAATCGTTTATAAACGGGGGGGTTACAGGGGTTGTTCATGATGTTAATAATAAATAAATTTATACTTTTTACACTTTCTGCCGTAGGCACTTGGCGAAACACTTAATACACACATTTTTAAATTTTTTTAAAAACACTTATTAAAATATTTCGTATAATTTTGCACACTTGTTAAAATATTTCGTATACAATTTATTTTAACAAACACATACATCGTGCCATTTCTTGCACTGCTTATAAACGTTATCACGGAAAACACCTAGGGCCGTGTAGAAGAAACAGTCTGCCCCGATTTTTTTATTTCGTATTTCAATATAAAATAACTACAATTCCTATAAAAATCCCGGTATAATACCAGAATCCGGTATTGGTCATTGAATATACCAAAATACCTGTATTGAAAATTTGGTCCGGTATTGCAAGCCCTATTGACAATGCCCCGCTACCCTCCAGCCATTTTGTGTTTATACATTGTTAAAGAAGTGTCACACAAATTTTCATGCTGCCTCAAATACCTACTCAAATTGTCTAACAGCTCTTAGATTTAACTTAACCTCCCCAAATCGTCTTTATCTTGTGTGTACCAGGGTCTTGCTGGCCGGAAGGTCTTGCTTATACCTTGGTCTAATACTCCAATCAATCAATCAATTATGTAGTTGCATTTAATTTAGAGTTGTTTTTCTAAAATCGTTCCTTCCTGTGGAAAAAGAAGATATGTACTTCAAATCTTTTGTTTTGACATATAATATTGCATCTAAGTTAGTTTTATTATTGTATATTTTAAAACTAATTACTGAATGCATGCACAAACGGAAGAAATTATTTTACTGTGCAGAAGGAAAAAGTGTAAAATTACAAATTATGAAACTTTACTAACAAAATTAGCGCCTATGGATCCATTAAAGCACAAAATAAAATTTACTGAATATTAACAGTTATAAAAGGATGGTCTTAATGATCTGTTATTTATTATGTATGTATAAAACTTTCACTAGACTTCTGCAGAAATTGTGCCTAAATCGACAGAAAACTTAGTAAGGTAAAAAGTGTGTAACATAAATTCGAGTTGTGGAAATTTAGAACAAAATTTGTTTCGCCTATATATCAAAATGTTCTTTATGACGCAGTTTTTTTCGAATTTTAATAAATCTCATAAATCGAATTATGTTGTTTTGGGTTATTGCCTTGTCGCACAGACATACCGAGAAAATATCTCTATTATATATACATACATAATACATGTACAGATTTAAAAGTATAATTTTATTCGCCATGAACTTGTAATGGAATCACTAAATTTTCGTGTTGAAGACATTAGAAGGAAAATGTATCACGATAACGAGTAGGCGCACAACATAATTTTTGTAAAAAAAACGTTGTGGTATGTCCTAAAAACGATAAAAGCGTGTGCGTCAAATTTTTTTTTAAAGTACATATATGAGTGTATATCAAAAATATTTTCCTGATTTCTGAGTTTAAAATTATCTAAAAGATTTTATTTTTTTTTTGTAGTAAATGGTACATAATCACAGCCTCCTTCTATTTATTAATTTAATAATCAGTTTATTGTATATATAATATCGTACATCATTTTGTTGTTTATACATTTTTATTTACAGAAAATTATTATGTTGAAATATTAACGCAACAATATTTTAGAAAATCTTAATTTTTCATTATTTTTCTGAAAGTTTTCCCTTAATTTTCACATGAAAAATAATACACAACAAAACGATGTTGCAGCGCAGCACCGATTGTAACAGCTGGACCGAAAATGTATATAGGAAAAGTATAGTAGAATAGAAAAAAATGAAAGAGATTTTTTTTCCATTTAGTTTCGGCGTCGCAACGCTTTAAGCAGTATTAAATTTATTTAATTTTCCGTTTTTATTCCCATAATAATATTGTTTTCCATTATAAAATTTTTTTTTGTTTTGTGTTTGTACTGTTTTAAAGACGATATCAAATAAATTTCAAAATACTATAAATAAAATCAAGTTGCTGGAAAAATAATAGGTTTTCTACAAAAAAAAAACTCTGCTATAGTACAGATAATTTTCATATTTAAGAGCATATGAAGAGTTTTAAAATTTTGGTTACTGTTTAATCATTCATCTGGTTTCTTTTTTGTTGTTGTTAAGTAATAAACTCAAGTTTCAAGAAAATGAATTCAAAAATAAAGTTGCAAAAAAATGACAAATCTGAGAAAAGTGATTGCAATAGTGTGAAAGATTTTGTTAATAATAATAATATAGTTAATAATAGTAATAGTAATTACACAAAAAATAATATCATTAATAATAATGGTTTTGTAAACCGAAAAGAATGTTCACAATCGATATCAGATAATAATAATTATAAGGGTAGTAGTGATAAGGACAATATAAATAATAACAATGAGTATGACAATTGCGTTCTATCTCGGAAAATACCATTAAATGGTGGAAATGAAATACGAATTGACGATAAAAACATTTCACTTTATTTAAATAATCCATTTAATAATACAGAGCGTCAACAAAATATGAATCCATTACATATTAAATCAAATTATAATGTTGCTTGCCCGACAAAATTAAGAAGGCCGCACAGTATAGAAATCTCATCTCCTTTACATAATAAAAATGAATTCATTCAAAATACACAGATTTCGATAAATTTAATTCAACAACAAAATTTAAAAACAAAAAATTCACCAATTTCAAATCCAGCGAAAAGCTCTAGCATCGCAGCAAAAAAAGAACCAAATGAGTTTAATCTTTACACTCCTCCAACACCTATTTTCAATGGAAATTTGCTTATTTCACATTTAAGTAATACTGGAGCTGTTAAACAGCCACCGCCAGTACAAAAACGTTCACACAGTAGTCCACGGTCTATAATAATGAGTGATACAATAAAATTAGACTTAAATTCAAATGGTCTGCCAAACAGCGCAGTATTGCGTCCACATAGTTTAGAACGGTGTACGGATTTAATGTCGGCTGTACCACCTGTACCAAAACGATGGAATCAACCGCCGAAAAAAAAACAACAGCAACACTTAAAACAATCTATTACATTTAATGGACATCAAAGCCTCAGAACGTTAGCCGTTGATAGAAATATTAATGCATTGCCAATGGTTGATTCACAGTGTTCGATATCGAATACTAAAAATGAAATGAACCAACATAATGGTTTCAATAATAATAAAAAATATAGCAATAGTGATAGTAATAGTAATAATAGTAATAGCGGTGAATTTGTGACGCGAAAAGATCGCCCATTATCGTACACCTATGGAATGGCACCAGAGCAAATTTATTTAGATACACAATTAAAAATGTATTCAGAGCAATTGAAAAATATATCGGAAAGTGTTCGAAAATATTCTGAGCATGCAAAACTTTTGTCCGAAATACGAAAACAGCAACTCGTTCACAATCAATTAATTAACGAATTTGGAATACATTACACTAAATCGGAAAACTCATGTACATCTACGATACAACATCAGCAGCAGCAGCAGCAGCAGCAACAACAAAAAGGAGAAGACAATAAAACACCGTCACATAAATTAAAAATATTTTTAGACAGTATACGTAATTCAATGCGAACTGATACAATACCGCAACCGAACGGTACAATTAAAGAGGAGAATAAAAATGATACGGCGGACGATATAAATCATCAAACCCCTCCGAAAACACCATCCGATCAATTAAAACAATTTTTAGATGCAATACGATCAGACAATAATTCATTATCATGTACAACAACCACAACAACACAAACAACAATTTTAAAAACTAATAACAGTAGTCATAATATTAGTGTTAGTAATACAGCCTGTATGGATTACAATCAAATTTTAGATAATTTTCATCAATTGTCATGCAACATAACGAATGCAGATGATTCGTTAATGTTTTTAAAAAATTGTTCGGATGCATTAAAGCTTACCTCAAATCAACTAATATTGCAACAAGAACAAACCGGTGGTGGTGGTGGTGGAAATTTAATTAATAATGGTGTAAATAGTTCATCGGATGATAGTAGTTGTAGTACAACACCCGGTTCAATACGGGAAGCGGTACAAAATTTATTATTACAACCACGTAATGGATTTCAAATAATGGATGATCGTATGAGACTGTTTATCGATATTTTAGATTCACAAGAAAAATTTAGCCAGGTAAACAAAAAAAAATCACCTTATTTATACAGTTCTTTACTCGCCGCATATAATTTACATAATTTACGGATACATATTTACCTTGCTAACAATTTTTTTATAATGAAATCTTTTTATTTTTATTTTTTTGTTGTTTCAGGATTTACAATCAGAAATTGAGACGCACCGTGGTGTATACGACCGGCTTGACAATACAGGTAGAAAGTTACTCAGTTCGCTTACGTCACAAGAAGATGCCGTTATGTTACAAAGAAGACTCGATGAAATGAATCAACGGTGGAATCATCTTAAAGCTAAAAGTGTTGCAATAAGGTAAGTTTGGCAAATCAGAAAAATACATGGGCTAATTACTCATAATATATAAACTGGTAAAATTAGAAATATATTTTCTTAACTCCAGAGTCAATACAAATGTATCGACCCCCAAAAAATGAGAACCCTTCTTGAGTTCAATTATGTTGGTAGTTGGGTTTCGTACTGAAAAGTAAGGTTTACTCCTAGGTAGCACAACCAAACTACAAAAATACAATTCTCGTTGAATACATTAAGTATCAAGCAAAACGTACTGACTTAGCGAATTATATTCATTAAAATAAAAAAAACCAAGGAGAACCGCATGTGTGTGTATTTATGCCCACACGAATAATTAAGAAGTTAAAAAATTGTCTGTTAATCAAATTGATTTTTCGGCTTTATTATATAGACAATATATTAGTAGTAATGACATTCACAGTATTTTCGATTTAGCAAATCAGAAAAATACAGAGGCCAATCACTCATAATAATATATCTACTGGTAACAGTAGAAATATCACTACTACTTTATCTAACTTTATTACTAACTTTAACTCGACAAACTATCTTGTGAAATACAACTTAATTTTTGATCGTCTTTGTGGTTTTCGTAAGCAAATCATGCGGTGATCTTACTTTTAAACAGTATTTTAGATCCACCAAGCTTGTTCAAGATTCTCACGTTCAGACCCTTGAAGCAGGTTTTAGGCACACTAACAAATTTAGATCAACATCATTATCACGAACCTCCAGATTGTGTGATGGATTTGATGGAAGCGTATTACCATCAATTGAACCTTTTAAAAAAAAGTAATCACGAGGACCATAAATGATTTAGAACACTTCCTATATTTCCTATCCCAACCATAATGTCACTTTGCAAGGTATGATATCTTTATAGGCAACGCCTAAGTGAACTTTAGTGAGACCATAAAAAAAATATTACAGCATTATAATGTTCGGTTTAAGATAGTACCGGTTTTAAGAAATTAGTGTGGGAAGATTAAGTTCAATCAACATGTTGTATATCCCAATTTTGTATAACAATTTTTAGTTTTTCGAAAAGAATTTTAACATAAGGAACCAAAATAGCTAATTTGCGATTATTTTCAACGACTTAATTTGGATTTTCGGTCGTATTTTCCAACATATTTCCCGAATTGGTATGTTTAACGATAGCCTTTACACTTCTCGGATAACCGTTTTTAATACCGATGTTTCAGGTTAATATTTTGAAATTTTCAGAATGAAAGTCACATCTCTTAATCTCAAAAAATTTTCGGCTGCTCTTGCCTCACTGACTTTGCCTTATTATTTTTGAAAGATGATGAAAACCAAGCTTTATTGTAATCTAGGTACCGAACCGACAATTTTTTTTGTCGGTCGCAAAGGAATACCAACTTTGTCCACTTTTGGTAGATCATAAATACGCGGGGTTATACCACGGTAATTTTACAAACTTACCGAATTTCTTTGTAAATATTGTTGTTTGACAAGAGTAACTCATTTTTTCTGTATACTCTACTCATGGCGAACATTTTTTTCTAGTGGGTCAAAATTAATTTAAAAAAAATTCAATTTAGAGTCGCGGGTCAACAACCTTGTCAGTTTTCAATAGTTCAGTTTTGCCTTTTGAGGATTTGAGGAATTTAAAGCCACGAAAAATGCGAAAATGGAAAGTAATTTCGAAAAAATAAAAATGTCAGATAGAACTTTGTAATTCTAAGGTTGCGAAATGTATTTGGAGTTAGACCGTATGTTGGCTGTAGGTGTTATAAAGAGAGTGATAGTCCTTGGTGCTCACCAATGATCCGAGTGTTAAAATCTAATGGCAAGATTCGTTTATATCTTGAGTAGTGAAACTGTGAGAGTTTTGCACAGTACAACATTTAGGGGTAAATTAACATTTAGGGACAGATCAGCATTTAGGGGAAATCAAAGTATCAACTCAAAGTTTTTAGAGGAAAGCACAGTATTTAGGAACATGTCACTTTATTAAGGGGCACAACATTAACAGATATATAGGGATAAATCACAGCATTTAGAGGCAAAATCAACAGTTAGGCTGGAAACACACCGAATTAGTCAAAACGTTTTTTTCTTGTCTTAAAGCGCCTGGCGGTCAAAATATATACGATTGGATAGGGCTATGCACATTGAATCAGACAAAACAATTAAACGTAAAACATTTTGTTTCATAAAACATAGAACGGCAAACATTCTATTGTGCCTTATGGGTCCATGCACACATAATAAAGCAAAATTGTCTTTAGTCAAATTTGACTAATGAAACATGATTGAAGGCGACCATGGCGTATAAACAAATAGGTTAATTCATGTATGTGAAGTTAGCCCAGAATTTCATCCCAGAAAAATATTATCATCAGGCAACACTACAATTTCAACGTTATCCCAGCCCAACATTATTTCATACGATATAATTTACTCTAGCCCAGAAAATAATTTTTGTTTTATTTAATAACATATTTTATTAAAGAAAATCGTATAAATTTAAATCATGGGTTATTCGGGAAATTATAGAAGAAAATACTAAATTTTAAAGAAAACGGCCTCATGGTTAGAAAAGTACGATAATTTGACCCTGGGATGTTTACAAATGGAAGCGATTTGGCCCTGGGATGACCGGGATGTTCCTTATCCGGAAACCATCGATAGGCCATTCGATTCGGCATTGCATTATCTAACTCCATAAATAATATCAAGTTGATTTGCATGTTGAGATTGGCGCTATAATTATTTAAGTTAGCATAACACTGAAATTTCATACGAATGGAAGCGATTTGGCCCTGGGATGACCGGGATGTTTCTTATCCGGAAACCATCGATAGGCCATTCGATTTGACATTGCATTATCTAACTCCATAAATAATATCAAGTTGATTTGCATGTTGAGATTGGCGCTATAATTATTTAAGTTAGCATCACAATGAAATTTCATACGAATGGAAGCGATTTGGCCCTGGGATGACCGGGATGTTTCTTATCCGGAAACCATCGATAGGCCATTCGATTTGACATTGCATTATCTAACTCCATAAATAATATCAAGTTGATTTGCAGGTTGAGATTGGCGCTATAATTATTTAAGTTAGCATCACACTGAAATTTCATACAAATGGAAGTGATTTGGCACTGGGATGACCGGGATGTTTCTTATCCGGAAACCATCGATAGGCCATTCGATTCGGCATTGCATTATCTAACTCCATAAATAATATCAAGTTGATTTGCATGTTGAGACTGGCGCTATAATTATTTAAGTTAGCATAACACTGAAATTTCATACAAATGGAAGTGATTTGGCCCTGGGATGACCGGTATGTTTCTTATCCGGAAACCATCGATAAGCCATTCGATTCGGCATTGCATTATCTAACTCCATAAATAATATCAAGTTGATTTGCATGTTGAGATTGGCGCTATAATTATTTAAGTTAGCATGACACTGAAATTTCATACAAATGGAAGTGATTTGGCGCTGGGATGACCGGGATGTTTCTTATCCGGAAACCATCGATAGGCCATTCGATTCGGCATTGCATTATCTAACTCCATAAATAATATCAAGTTGATTTGCATGTTGAAATTGGCGCTATAATTATTTAAGTTAGCATACACTGAAATTTCATACAAATGGAAGTGATTTGGCCCTGGGATGACCGGGATGTTTCTTATCCGGAAACCATCGATAGGCCACTCGATATTGTCTAAATCTGGAGTAAGTTGAATTACTGCGTCTTGGATTGTCGAATAATTCGATTTATCCAATTTGAATTTAGAAAACGGCATTGTAAAAATATTTCGTTTGTAATTTAATAACAAATAACACACTTAATTTGCAAACAAAATGGTTTTTAATTTAATTAGATTTCCCTTTATAACCACTAGGATAATTTGGAAATACGAAAATATCCAAACAATTTTTTCTTTTCTCAATGCAATGCCAAATCGAATGGCCTATCGATGGTTTCCGGATAAGAAACATCCCGGTCATCCCAGGGCCAAATCACTTCCATTTGTATGAAATTTCAGTGTTATGCTAACTTAAATAATTATAGCGCCAATCTCAACATGCAAATCAACTTGATATTATTTATGGAGTTATATAATACAATGCTGAATCGAATGGCCTATCGATGGTTTCCGGATAAGAAACATCCCGGTCATCCCAGGGCCAAATCACTTCCATTTGTATGAAATTTCAGTGTCATGCTAACTTAAACAATTATAGCGCCAATCTCAACATGCAAATCAACTTGATATTATTTATGGAGTTAGATAATGCAATGCCGAATCGAATGGCTTATCGATGGTTTCCGGATAAGAAACATCTCGGTCATCCCAGGGCCAAATCACTTCCATTTGTATGAAATTTCAGTGTCATGCTAACTTAAATAATTATAGCGCCAGTCTCAACATGCAAATCAACTTGATATTATTTATGGAGTTAGATAATGCAATGCCGAATCGAATGGCTTATCGATGGTTTCCGGATAAGAAACATCCCGGTCATACCAGGGCCAAATCGCTTCCATTTGTAAACATCCCAGGGTCAAATTATCGTACTTTTCTAACCATGAGGCCGTTTTCTTTAAAATTTAGTATTTTCTTCTATAATTTCCCGAATAACCCATGATTTGAATTTATACGATTTTCTTTAATAAAATATGTTATAAAATAAAACAAAAATTATTTTCTGGGCTAGAGTAAATTATATCGTATGAAATAATATTGGGCTGGGATAACGTTGAAATTGTAGTGTTGCCTGCTGATAATTTTTTCTGGGATGAAAGTCTGGGCTAACTTCACATCGGTGTTAATTCACACTGAAACAAAACAAAGCAAAACAAGACAAAACTGTTTGAGTCAAGAAAAAACGTGTTTGACGTCGTTTCGTGGTCGCTGTTTTATAAAGCAAGAAATAAATAATTATCAAAATAAATAGGAATTTAATATTTTTAGCAAAACTAATATTTTTAATTAAAATTGTTTAATTTATTTAATATTTTTTTGGTCGTATTTTATTAATGGGAAACATTTTTTTTTTATTTTGTTGACAACATTTTGTATTCATTTTATCAAACCAATCACACCAACCTATTAAGCAACACGAGACAATTTGACTAAAAACAATTTGTTTCATTTTATGTGGGCTATGTTTAGGCAAATCGTCTTGCCTATTTAAAGCAAAAACGTTTTGACTAATTTGGTGTGTCGCCAGCCTTAGGGTATATCAAATCTCCGCCATCTTGGATTATAAGGAAACATCTAGGGGCAACTCGCGACATATAGGGGTAAATTACAACATTTAAATATCAGCCATCTTGGATTTTTACAAGAAAATATTTAGGTAGTTTTGCAAATTCTAAAATTAAAATTAAAGGTTTGAGTTGCTGCTTATAATCGATGATGATGTTTTCCCAAGTCTTTAATTTTGTAAATAGGTAGAGGTTAAGAATTACAGTTTACTTATATAATCATGTCTACAACTGGTTGCAATCTCGATTTTATTAATTAAATTTCTTGATATATAAATTAATACACACGGGTCTATTAACGTAGATTGAGCAGTATTATACCGGAAAGTATTATCATAGACAATCATAATAGATCTCTCATTTGACTAAAAACAGAAAATAAAAACAAAAATTTTCCATTCAAATATTATCGGTGTATTGCATATACGTATTATATTTGCAACGCATTCTAAAATTATTGCCTTATAAAATACACAACACAACGATACATTGGAATTATCAGAAGTTTTTGTTTTTTCCTTTAGTTACTATGAAATGAGAAATCTAGTATGAATGTCTATGGTATTATCGATCAAATCGATACAGAATTTATAAAATTAAGGCATGGGAAAAACATCATCATCGATTATAAGCAACAACTCAAACCGTTAGATTTTGGGTTTTGAATTTGCAAAATTTATGCTACTACAGCCATTCATAGAATACTATGCTTGTGCTGCCATCTGGCAGGCCATAGAATATTATGCTTGTACCACCGTCTATCAGAACATAGAATACTATCAGAGTCTACAGATGGCTTATATTTCATTTCAACTAAATGTTTTCTTGTAAAAATCCAAGATGGCGGATATTTGATTTACCCTTAAATGTTTTGTTGTAATCCAAAATGGCGGATATTTAATTTCCTCCTAAATATTTTCTTGTAAAAAGCCAAGATGGCTGATATTTAAATGTTGTAATTTACCCCTCAATGTCGCAATATGCCCCTAAATGTTTTCTTGTAATCCAAAATGGCGGACATTTGAAATACCCCTTACTGTTGATTTTTCGCCTACATGCTGTGATTTACCCTATATATCTATTGAATTACTCCTTAATTATTGTGACCTGCCCCTAAATGACGTGCTTTCCCCTATATCCTTTGATTTTTCCCTAAATGTTGATCTGCCTCTAAATGTTAATTTATCCCTAAATGTTGTGATGCGCCAAAACTCTCATAGTTTGACTACTCCCGTAAACTTAAGCGCCACGAGAAAAGATGCGTATCCTTTAGCACTCATTGAGTTTGTTAAGTCGGTTGGAGAGAACGCAGTTCATGTCCAGTATAGACTTAAAGGATGCGTTCTGGCAAATCCCGGTAGACCCCGAATCTATGGAGAAAACTGCTTTAACCGATTGATACACGGGGTGATCCCACACCATATGCATGATCGAGTTTGCGTATATCTCGATGATCTTCTCATTACAACTGCCACATTCAATGAATACCATCTCTTCTGGCCGATGTAGCAACTCGGTTAGTCGCAGCGAGTATCATGATTACAGAAGTAAATTTTTACTGAGAGAAATCAATTATCTTGGTTATGTGGTCGGTGAGGAAAAGGTAAGAGCCATTACAGACTATACGTGTACCGGTGGCTAAAACGGTACGTCAGGTAAGGAGATTCTTGAGTATTTGCGGTTGGTACAGGAGGTTTATTGATCAGTACTCCTCTGTCTCCGCGCCTTTAACAAACCTCCTGAAAAAGGCACAAAATTCTTGTCTCGTGTATTCATGGATGAACTAAAGGGAATATCGAACAAGGGCTTTTCTAATGATGAGAATTCTCCCATCCACATCGATCTTAATTCTGAGCACTTCCGAAGTCCAGAATATCTATCTCAACTTCAGCATGTCGAATCTTCTTTGAATAAATCAAATTTAAAAGTAATCAAAGGAAAACTGTTTAAACATAAAAATGGTCATAGGGTTGATGGAGAATCAGATACGCCGGACTGAAAGTTGATCATTCCTGAAGGTCTTCGTAAGAATTTAATCGAATCAGCACATTCTCCTCCTACTTCTGCACATTTGGGCTCTCATAAAACCATCGAACTTGTGAAACGCTATTTCTTTTGGCCCAGCATGATTAAAGATATTCGTCTATTTAAAGCATCTTGCGAGATTTGTAAGTGTATTAAAGCTCCAAATTGTACTTTACGACCACCGCTTAGCTCGCTTCCTATTACGTTTAGACCAAGGCAACGGGTTTATTTAGACTTTCTAGGGCCTTATCCGAGATCGCATGCAGGCAATATATCTATTTTGATAGCTGTTGATCACTATTCGAAGTTTGTGATAGCTCGAGCTGTTCGTTAAGCCACCGCCAATGAAATCGTAAATTTGTTAGAAAATAACATCTTTCTGATATTTGGTGTTCCAGAGATTATTGTAACGGATAATGGACGACAATTTGTTTCTCATACAGTTAAATTATTACAAAAATACGTAATGACCCATATATTTAGTGCCAAATATTCCCTCAGAGTAATTCTTCGGAACGAGTAAACCGAACAATACTAGCTGCAATACGAGCATATATTGGCGAGAATCACAAGACATGGAACAATCACCTTGACGCTGTCACTCAAGCTATACGAGTAACAATTCATGAGTCGACCGGTTTTGCTCCCAACTTATTGGTATTTGGTCAACATCCAGTGATGCATAAGTCCGACGAATTACAATACTTAAGCTATCAAAAAAGGTTCGTGACAATTTTTCTAAAGTTCAGATGAAAGCTTATGCTCCATATAACTTAAGAACTCGCTCACCGAAGTTTCATGTTAATCAGTCCGTCTTTGTAAGGAATTTTTCGCAAAGTAATGCTGTAGAATTTTATTCTGCAAAGTTAGCCCCAAAATTCCTAAAAGGAAAAATTATACTTATCGGGAATGACGCTTGCGAGGTGGTAAACGATAAAGGTGATCTTTCGGGAATATACCATTTCAAGGATATCAAAATTTAATTATGCATTCATTTGTTGGTTTTCTGCTTTTGTGTTTCCATAGTTTGGTTCTTTATTGTTATTGTTGAACTAATGACCCGGCTGGATGAGACTTCAGGGATCGATGGGTACGTCCTCACGAATATAACGAAATTATTACGTTCTATACACGCTATCACTGAATTTTTCTCTGTTTTAAATTTGGTCACCTCAAATGAATTATACTTATTCGCTGTATTTTAATGTTACATTTATGGTAACAATAGAATTAAAATAGTAAGCAAATTATTGGTCTATAATGGTCTATTAGTACGTCGTTTACTTTTCTTAAAGCTTTAGAAAAGAAATGGCATTGGAAGTTGTACGTGTTTTAGCAGAGCCTTCTAGAGTATAGAGCCATAATCATTATGACGTATTTTTTAGAAGCTTTTTTAGTGGTATAACTTTTTACTGATTTCCATAGGAATCCATAGTAAAAATGGTGTTTTTTAGCTTCAAGATTTTCATTGAAAAAAGCAAAAATGTTACAAAATGTTTATACAAAAGAGTTCTACATACCTTTAGCAACAATATATATGCAGGGTTTATTGGTATCAAGTAAATATTAATTGCAGAAATATTAAAATTAAATTATTTCTAAAATATATTTTTCGAACTTTCATTTTGAAAAATACATCAAAGTTGGCTCTGACGAATTAAAATAATACTTGTTACATTTATCTTTAGTTTTACTAGTGTACGTTAGATGTCTCAGATTTATACAGAAAAATACGAAAAAAATTGTTTAATCACAAAATTATCACACGTTCTTAATATTTTGAGAATTTGTTTTGCTTTTCCTACAATTTTTGAACTTAAATTTCCCCAAGTGGCGATTTTTGGTACGGTTTTTCAAAATGTTTACTGCCCACTGCCATCTATGTATATTGGCTTAATGCACACGATTTGTAGTAAGCTTTTCTTTTTAATTTGACTCTGGCTGTACCCCCTAGTTCCCTTATAAAAGCTTCGTTTTTTAGATTATGGCTTGTATAATCAAGGTTGCTTTGGTTTTAGTGGTGCTCTAGTTGCCATTAACATTTTCTTTAGTTACTTTCTAATTGTTCATCTATTTTTCATTGCCGAAAAGTGAATTCGTATGGTCTTTGAAAACCCAAAAAATTTGAATTGATAAACTAATCAATGATAAGCACATTCGAAATTTGTTAATAAAATTGTTTACCGATTTCATCAGAAAATTAAGAGCAATTAGGAGGAAAGTTTAAATCAAGAGAAGTTTAAAGTTTTGTGATTCAGCATGTAGTAAATCCATCAACATTCAGCATGCATGACGCTATAGAACTTGTGCTTGCGTGAGGACCACTTAAGTGGTTGTGGAGCTATTTAAAGACGCTAAAAAAAGTTGCCTCTGAGAATAACTTAAAAATAATTAATTATCAGGGTAATGATATGTATTTACAAAATGCAGGTGGTTCTCAAAGCAACAAAAAATGTTTGATAACTCTTGGTGTATTATTGGATGTTTTAAAAGTAATTATTGGATTTTCATATCTGTGAAGGTGGGAAGACGCTTTTCGAAATATAAAGCATTCTTAATCGATGGCACCACCCACAATCACAATACACAATACTTTCTCGTTCTGTCGTGTAAAGCCGCAAAAATCTATGTTTTTCTGATTAAGATAAATTAAACATGTGTAGAATTAAAATAAAAATAGAAATTACAGAAACTGTAGAATTTATTGAATTTACAAAATGTCTAGTATTCAAAGAATTTATGAAATTAATAGAAATTATAGCATTTTAAGAATAAGTCAAATTTGAGTTTGTAGAATTTATAGAACCGACTGAGTTGAAACAATTTATAGAACTCATAGAATCTACAAAAATTAAAGAATTTATAAAATTCATAAAATTTATTTAGAATTTGTAGAATTTATAGGATTTATAGAATTGATAGAATAAAGATTTATAACGTTTATGGAAATTATAGGGCTATAAACTTATTAGAATTTAAAAAATTTAAAGGATTTGTAATAGAAATTATAGGGAATTTGTGGCATTTATGTAATTTGTAGAATTTATAAAATTTGTAAAATGTATAGAGTTTATAGAATTTAAAGGAATCGTGGAATTTTAAAATAAGTCAAATTGTGTTTGTAGAATTTATAGTACTTACAGAATTAAAACCATTTATATAAACTTGAACTCTTCCATAGAAAGAATATAGAAAATTTAAAGAAATTACAGAATTTATAAAATTCATAAAATTTATAAATTTACAGGGTTTAAAGACTCAGTAGAAATTACAAAATTCACAGAATTAGTAAAATTTTTAAAATTTGTAGAATTTATCGACTATAAAAAATTTAGTAGATTTGTAAGATTTAAATAATTGACATTTATTTTACTAAATTTTTAGACTTAATAGAATTTATAAAGAATTTGTGTAATTTATAGAATTTAGAAAATTTATGGTTTTCATAGAATTTGAAGGAATCATGCAATTTTTAAAATAAGTCAAATACGAATTTGTAGAATTTCACAGAACTTACAAAACTTAAAATCTACAAAATTTGTAGAATTTATTGAAGTAGTAGGATTTCAAATATTTATAGAATTAACAGAATTTATGAAATTTATAGAACTTATAAAATTCATAAAATTATAAATTTCTATTGCTTATACATAGGCTTAATAGAAATTATGAAATTTATTGAATTTATCGATTTTTTTATAATTTATAGAATAATTAACAGAGCTTAGAAGATTTAATGGGTTTGTAAGATTTATAGAATTTGCAGAATTTTAAAAATCTACAATATTTCTTGATTTTATAGAATTTATAAAAACTTTGTGGAATTTATAAAATTTATAAAAATTTATTTAATTTATAAATTATAAAAGAGTTTATAGACTTAAAATTTCAAGAAATTGTAATGTTGGTTTTATAAAATTTAGAATGTATCGTATTCACAGGGTTTGTAAGATTTACAGAATTTACAGGATTTTTACAGCTTAAAGAACATCCTGAATTTTTGACTTTATAGAATTTATACAAAATTTTTGCGATTTATACAATTTCTACGATAAATAAAATTTATAAAAATTTTGGAGTTAATAGAATTAAAAAAGGTCAACCAATGTTTAAAATCAGTTAAATGTGAGTTTGTAGAATTTAAAGAATTTACAAAACTTCAAATCTACAAAATTTGTAGAATTTATAGAAATAAAAATTTATAGAATTATTAGAATTTATAAAATTTATAGAACATATAAAATTTAAAAATTTTTATAGTGCACACTCGAAATTATAAAATTTGTAGAATTTATAAAATTTATTGAAATTCTCGATTTTTTTTTTAATTTATAGAATATACAGCATTTACAGAGTTTGTAAGATTTACAGAATTTACAAGGTTTGCAGAATTTAAAGATCTTTCTGAATTTTAAGACTTTATACCATTTAGAGAATTCAAAGAAGTTATTATTAATTGATGGATTTTATTGAATTTATAGAACTTTTAGAATTGAAAGAACAATAATTTAAATTTTAAAATTTTTATAGAAATTAAAAAATTAAACAGTTTATAGAATTAACCAAATTAATAAAATTTAAAATTTTTTAAGTATTTATTGCATTTGTAGAACTTATAGAGATATTAAAATTACTCGAATTAATATAATTTATTGAATTTACATAATTTATAGAAATTTAAGTATTTATTCTATTTATAGTTTATAAAATTTGTAGATTTAATCGAATTCATTAATTTACATTTTTAGAATTCAAGAGAAAATTGTAGAATTTTAAGAACAAGTATAGTCCTTTTTCAAAAAAGTTTATTATAGAATTTATCGAAATTATAAAATCTATAATTTTTGTTTCATATTTTACAATTTGTAATGCTGCATATTTCATGGTGTTTTAATAGTATATTATTCAACGAGCATATAATGATAGCTGTTATTCACGAAGATGAAGTTTGCCGACACGAGCCGATAGGCGAGTATCGTAAATCATCTGAGTGAATAACAGCCATTATATGCGAGTAGAATACGATACTTTGTCCACGACCGACAAATATCATTGTGTTTTATAATCAAATCCTCTAAATACTCCTCAAATAATTTTCGTCGTCATTTTGACGTCACAGTAAAATAATAATAAAAATGGCAAGAGACTACTAGATACAATTTCAAAAATTAAATAATTTACTTGGAAATATTGAATAATGAAAGAAAAGACTACTAGATAAACTAGCAGTGAATAATGGATATCATTATAAGTGATGAAATAAACGTATAATGAACATATTATACATTAGTCGTGGACAAATGTATATTTGCTTACATATTTTGCTTACTTTTAGAGCATAAATCTCCGGGCTCACAGCAGTCCGAATAAACAATTTTAAAATTATTATTTTATTATGTATCAATGTATATGTGCAATTTTCACAGGTCGCTATTTGTATTTAATTTTTTTGAGTCACTTATACTGGAACCATTAAGAGCTATTTTGTTAGCGTAGAATATCGCGCACTTTACTGTTTTCGAGATCTGCCAGGTTGTTCGTCTTGAGCCTACCTAAGTATTTATGCTACTAGTTGGAAGTAGTTCCTTCCTCCTCCTCATCCAAACAGTTTCTACAGAAGTCATTTACCTCTAACCGCAGCCTTCTTGCATTCTCTCCAGAAAAGGCAGTGCGACGTGAGTATTCCTACAACCGTTCTTAATTCACGAGAGCTTAATGTTCTGATGTGCCCCAAGTCTATTTTTGGTCAGACTTGTTTGGCATCATTACAAGTAAGGCTACCAGTAAAACCTTTGAAGTTTATGCGCTGTTATAGGACTCCCCAGACATGCTCTTTCCGGTTGCAGTAGGTGAAAAATTTAGTAAGTTTATAAAATAATTTATAAAACTTTATAGATTCAATAAATTTTATGAACTTTTAAATTTTGTAGATTCTATAAGTTCTAAAAATTGTTTCAAACAATTTTGCTAACTTAAAATGTTTTTCTATTTTTTTTTTCCTAAAATTCCTCAATTTTTATCTATAAACTCTTTGAATTCTGCAAATTTTTTAAAATCAGAGAAAAGCAATGTTATGTACCGCAAATGACGATACAAAAACGTTTTTTGTAAACTAGAATTTTGTAGATACAATTATGTCACCAGCTATATTCTGGTGAACGCAAAATTCTTTCTGTTTTTAAAGAACTGGTAAAATCATATATTTTTTGTTGAAACAACATTCATACAAAGAACATTCTGGGCCAAGGGACAAGATTATTTATTTGAACAATTATATCATCGGCTTGCTCTCAACAAATGTATAACTGGAATTGAACGATGAGAAACTTTCTGAATTTGTTTGTTTGGACAGGCATTTATTGCTTCGTAATCCGTTTATTAGGTGTCATGGTCTGCTGAACGCAAAAGAGAAATACTCCAAAAGTAGCCACCTCCCTATTTTGACCAGCTCCCTAAATTGATCACTTTTTGTCAGCCTATGACATATTACGTATAATATTTTGTTACATTAACTAGAAGAAAAATTTTCTTTTTAGCCTGACTCTAAATTTTCAAATTAATGGGACCTACATTTCTGGGTCCCTTGAATAGTGACTTTTGAGATGTTTCCCTGAATATATTTTTTTTTAGTACAATATAGGCATTAATTACGTGAAATTACGTCGAAATTGTTTAAATTAGTGTGGTAAAAGAAATTCATTAATTCCGAAATAATCGAAACCAAAATTTGGGCCGGTATTCCGAAATACTGGAATTCTGAATTCCGGAATTGGATGCCCAACAAGTCACATCAATAAAATACATCTCCAGACATACACTCTAGAGGCTCATTTTATACAAATTTTCTAATGATTTTTGGAAATCGAATTTTCCGAGATTTCCCATGAAAACTGAAATTTTTTCCTGCAATAGCTATTCAGACATAACACTCTAGAGGCTGATTTTATAGATTCATTTCTTACTTTCGGCTGGAAACTTTTTTAAATTTTCCGAAATTTCCCTCGGGAAATGTGAACTGAATTTTTTCCTGCGATAGCTATTGACAACTCACACCAATAAAATACATCTCCAGACTGGGTTGATTTTATTCCAATTTTGTGAATTCTTTTGATTTTCCGATATTTTCCGCGATTAGGTTAAACAAAGTTTTCCACGTAAGAGTATTCACAAAATTTTGTATTACAATCCATGTATTCTATTTACTTTCGGCTGATAACCGCAAACATTTTTATTTTCGACTGGAATGTTAATAACGTAATCTGCATTATCGACTTTTTACTTTCGGCTAACTTTAACAGGGTCAAGTTAACCAAAAATGTAAAGAACAAAAAAACTTGAAAACATCGGTATGTTCTTCAATAGTAAAATATATTTTTGAACAATCGAATTAGATGTTTATATTTTTTAATGTGTTGAACTTATGCAATAAGCTTCCATTTCTTGTGGAAAAATGTTTTTTGTTCCTTCCACAACTTTCATTTTCATTAATTGATCGAAACGTTTAACGTAAGGCTCAATGCCCGATTTATTATTATCGTAACAATCTAACGCAGCGATTACCAACATTTTTGTTTTATTTATAGTAGAAAGTTTTTCTAACGTCGTGAATTAAGTGAACTATTTTCAACCATACTATCGCCAGCGCTACCGCATATAATGTTGTATCATATCTAATTGTTCAGATAAATTAAAAACACCGAATTAGTTTAGTACTCTGGCCCAAAAAGGTTTTATTTTGCCTTTCGAATTAGTCCATGCTCTCTCTCTCTCACGCTACACTCTCTCTTAATTATACACTTTGTTAATCATAGTTCAATAACTTTTTAAAACACCTTGCTATTATATAATTGGCTACTTGTTTATGTCGTGTGGTTTCTTTATTTATTTTACGTGATTTTAAAATTTAATTATAAACAATTATTTCTTCTTATTCACTTACACTTTCTTTATACATAATTAAATAATTTTCTTTGTGCCGATTGATGCTAAGTAGTTAAACGTTTTATTTTTCCATTTGACTGTAAATAATGCAAATAGTGCCAATTTCCGTTGACCACATATTTTTGAATTTTACATGATGAAATTATCTGTGCAAAATTCAAATGCCTCGAGGCTGATTTACATTTAAAGATTTATGCAGATGCAGATGTCAAATTAAAATGTAACTAAATTTAAACATTATAAATGTTTCGTATCGACGATTTTACAGAGAAATAATGAAACATGACATCTACAAAGAAAAGCTTACGATGATTTTTTGGGTTCGTTTCTCAAAATGGTCCCTAGCACATTATTTTATTTACTACCTTTAATCCAATCGTTTCATTCCCAACGTATTATTATGGTATTAAGTTAGTCGGTGGATTCGGTATTGTTTGGGTTTTTTTTTTTTAGAAAATTCGCTAGGATTTTGCTAACCTTAAGTGAACCCACAGGGCTAAATTTTTAACTGTTCATTTTTCGACAAGTTTTAATCAAGTTTCACATTTTCTATTAAATTACAGAAATCGTTTGGAATCAAATACAGAACATTGGAATGCTTTATTGCTTTCGTTGAGAGAATTAACTGAATGGGTGATACGTAAGGATACCGAATTAACTACGCTCAGTGTTGGACCTGTGCGTGGTGATTCTGCCAGTCTACAAAAACAATTGGTAACATATATCTAAAATTATTGCTAATTATAAAACTGGTAGTAAATTGTTTATTTTATTTATTAACCTTAACAGGATGATCACAAAGGATTTAGACGGCAGCTAGAAGATAAACGTCCAGTCATAGATAATAATTTATTGAGTGGAAAACAGTATGTCGCCAATGAAGCAGCATTGTCTGATGCAAGCGATTCAGAGGGTAATCAGTTTAAATAAATTGTACGCTCTATATTTAATACAATTTTTATTTTTTTATTATCTTTACAGCTGTTGATAGTGACTCAAGATATTTATCGAATGAAGAACAAAATCGAGAGTTGACCAGAAGTATTCGCAGGGAGGTTACTAAATTATCCGAGCAATGGAATAATTTGATAGGTCGGTCGGACAATTGGAAACATCGATTGGATGAATATATGACGGTGAGTGAAGAATTTTATTTTTTGGTTTGTTATATTTTTACTATCCTAAAATATGGTTTCGTGACTTGAATTGCTGCGACCAAGCAGTGAAAATGATTTAAAAACAAAAAAAAACTTAAGAGGTATAACCTCAAAACGTTTTTATGACTATTATAAATAAACAACGTTTTGATATCATAAAATATATTGAAACACTTGTTAATTACGTTTTTAATTAGAATTAAATGACCTCCAACTTAAAAATAATTCTTCCAGATTACGATATAACTATAAATAATTAAAATTTGTAATGTAAATAAAAATACAAACACGTATCATCAGGCAGCAATTGTTTGTATTTGAATAAGAAATAGATACGTTGGAGAATTAGCAAAATATAAACAATGAACCTTAGACATTGAACACTTAGTGATTGTAGAATAATTAAGTTTAACTTTAAACCCGGCAAGCCTATAGCCGTAAATATTACGACTTGAGTGTTACTTCTTTTTTAGTTGGCGTAAAGCCATCTAACGATGCTTAAAAACGATGTCAAATAAAAAAAGGTTTGTAAAGTAATCGCTTATTACTTTTGAACAAACAAGACGGATCTGCGGATTAAAATTCGAGATCTTAATATATTCAGGGCGCTTAAGGTGTCTAATAAGCCCAATGCGATCTAATGAATAAAGGTTTAAAATAAATGACCCGCATTAAATTGGGCTATCATGTCTCAAATAATAGGCGCCATTTTTTAATTGTCTCGAAAATGAAAAGTTGAGAGAATACAAAAACCGTTAGAAATTAAACAGCAAAAACGAAGATCCTAATGGCCGATATGATCGTGATAGAAGTGAATTTCAAATCAAATATACTGGTTAAGCTCTCCAATTAGTAAGATTATATAGAAAAAGAATCTCGTATAAAAGTTAAAGAATTTGTCGAGTGGGATTTTTTTTTTTGTTAAATATAGAAGACATTTTTATTTGCCTTAATTATGTATGTATTTAATTTTATTCGCATAATTACTCTCGCGTGCTCTAGAGAAAATGCGAATATAAAAGCCAATAATCTAAGCGGGTTGCTATGTATTAACTATAAGTGTATTGCTTTGGTAAAAAAGGATTAGATTTAGGTTTGGATTTAAAATTTCAGAAAGCAACCCGCAAAGATTTATTTTTGAATTTAATTTTTGTTTGATGTGTTTCATATGAAGCAAATTCTAGTGGTAGGTATTGAAACCAAAAATCGGATTTGATTTAAGTAAATTCAAAAAATAATTGGATTTAGCTGAATCTTTATATGATTTATTTAATGCAATTGTTGTTGTATTTTTTTGTAGATTTACCAAAGCAATACACTATGTAGTCGAATTCCGGCTAAGTTGATGAAATTGAGATCCAATTCCATTTAAAAGTTATTGTTTTTAACACTACTTAGGGCGAGATTCCAGAATATATTAGAAATTTGTACGTTTTCTAACGCCAAACATATTTTTAAAGCCTCGCCTATAATTATTTACCCGGCAAACATTGTATAATTTTGTACCCACAAAATTACCGAAGAAATCCTGATGACCTCTATGACCCCCTGTTGAGAGTGCGGAATCCATGGGCCGACCCACCTTTCATGTCGGCACTATAGGCTGGCATGAAGCAATGCAATGTGCAGGTGGTTTATACAAAAACGGGTCTATAGCCGTACGTCCTCGATTTGGCAACTACTGCGTAAAGTAGGACGGTAAAAGTTAACTGCGAAAGAGTTGGGAGTGCCTTGAGCCCCAGAAAAGATTGCATAGAATAAAACGAAAAAAAAAAAAAAAAAAAAAAAAAATCCTGATGACCGTGCCTTGCAAGTACTGAAAAATTACCTACAAAAGTATGTAATTTAGGGCTCTTTGGGCAGGCCGAAATTCCCGAATCGGTATTTTTTCGGTTCCAGAAAACTGTAAAATGTTACTCGTAGTTAATAATACTTTTTTTTTTTTTTTCAATTTATTTTATTACGACTGAGATTGCGCTCATCTAGCAATTTTTCTTTCAAATACAAATTTTTATATATCTAGTAAAATTCACGTTTGTTGGGGTGTTACCCACTAGTTAGCCCCATAATCAATTAAACCTATTTACTAATTTTAGTTTGGTAAGTTCACTAGGTCAAGTGGCCACGTTCTTTGGAGTCTTCTTTCAACGACAGGGTTATCTATCATATGGCGAATATAGGGGTTTCCATGTTCCTGGAGCCTTATTTCGTGTTTTGCGGCATGCATTTTTATTTCCTCTTTGATGTATTCCATCCGTAGGTCCCTGTGAAGGTCTTCATTTCTTGCGTACCACGGAGCATTGACGATGCAACGAAGAACCTTGTTTTGAAACGTCTGTATCATTTTGGCGTTTGTTTGCTTGGTACATCCCCAGAGTTGTATACCGTAGGTCCATATCGGCTTCAAAATTTGCCGATATAGCAGCAGCTTATTGTGAATTGTAAGCTCAGAGCCTCTACCTATGAGCCAATACGTTTTTCTAATTTAAGTTCTTCTTTTTTCTTTTTGACATGCTCTCTCCACTTGAGCTTGGCGTCGAGGGTCATGACAAGGTATTTAGCTGTATTTGCATATGGCACGAGTCGTGAGTTAATTTCTATAGGTAGGTGGTAAGCCTTTTGATAAGTAAAGTTAATATGCGTGGATTTTGTTTGATTCGCCAACGCTTTGTCCAGTTACAAACCGCATTGGTCATCCTCTGGAGTTTGCTCGTTGCATCAGCGACATTACTTCCAACTGCCATAATTGCTGTGTCATCTGCAAAGGTGGCTATGGTTCCTTCATTTGTGGTTGGTATGTCCCTTGTATATAATAAATACAGAATTGGTCCTAAGACACTCCCCTGCGGGACAAAGGCAGAGATTTTCTTTAGCTCAGAGTATTCATCCTCTTATTTCACTCGAAAGTGTCTATTAGATAAATAAGATCTTAGCTTGTATTCCAGACCACTGTGCCAGACTTTATCGAATGCTTGTGCGACGTCCAGGAATATGCTTGATCATACTTTTTTACGTTCTAACGTTCTTTCAATTGAGTTGGTGATTCTATGGACCTGTTCAATTGTAGAATGCTTCTCTCTGAATCCAAATTGATGTGGAGGAATTAGTTGTCGGTCCTCAATTATTGGTTTAAGTCTCTTTAGTAATAATTTTTCAAAGAGTTTTGACATAATTGGCAGCAGAGAAATTGGCCTGTATGATTTTTTATCGTTAGGTGGTTTATCATGTTTTGGTATCATGATTACTTCTGCTACTTTCCATTGATTCGGAACATATTTTAACCGAAAGCTCGCATTGATTATGTGTAGTAGCTTACGAAATCCTTTGTTAGGTAGAGCTTTGATAATTTGGCAAGTAATAAAATCATACCCTGGGGCTTTTTTAACATTCTTGTTACTTTTCACTTCTTCTTTTAATTCTTTGAGAGTTACTGGCCGTATTTCAAACTCATCCAGCTTGTGAATAGATATTATATTTTCATTGGCAGTTTGTCTTGGTAGTGGTTGGAAGGTTTCCTGGAGATACTCCGCAAATAGATCAGCCTTCTCTTTGTGGCCTCTTGCCCAGGTTCCATCATCCTTTTTAAGTGGAGGCACTTGCATTTTGGGTCTTTTGAGTCCCTTCGTCGCCTTCCACAGTGAGTAATCAGAATTTTTTTCATCAGTTAGGCTAACTAGATATCTGTTGATTGATTCATTTTTAACTTCTTTAAGAAGGGATTTGAGGCTGTTACATAAATTGTTAAGAATTGTTTTGTTCTCCGGTGTTCGATTAATTTGCCAGGTTTTACGAGCTCGTCGTTTTTCTCTTACCAACTCTCTAACTTCCATTGGGTAGGATATGTTAAGCGTCTTCTTATTTTGTAAAATGGGAGTGCTTGCCAATGCAGCATAGTGAATTATTTCATTGAGTTGCTCCAATTCGTCTTCCAACTGTCGAGAATTTCTTATCGGTACCTGGAGATTGATTTTGTCCTCCATTATTTCACGAAAGAGATCCCAGTTTGTTTTTGAATTTGTTAATCTGGGTGCACTTTCCCTTTGAATTACAGTTTCACTGACTGTCATGATAACCGGTGAGTGATCCGATACTGGAGAATTGCTGTTTTCAATGTGAATATAGTTCTGAGATATACCTCTTGCTACATAAAAGTCGATTAGGTCCGGTATCTTAGCTTCGTCACTGGGCCAGTATGTTGGGGAACCACCAGAGTAAAATTCACATTTTGATGTCTGGGCTGCTTGAAACAATTCTTTACCCTTTGACGTCGTAAGTCTAGATCCCCAATAGGTGTTTTTTGCATTAAAGTCTCCTCCAATAATAAAATCACGTCCTAATGATTTAAATAGTTTAATGTAGTCCTCCCTTTTCAAGTTATGCCGGGGAGGACAGTATATTGCGGAGACAGTAAGCTGTCTGTGTTTAATGTGAATCCTAACAGTGGTGACTTGCATTGTTTCTTCTTCGATTTCTGTTTCTACATGGTGTTTTATATTTTCTTTTATTAGTAATGCTGAACCACCTCTTGCTCTTTCTGCTGGATGAATGGAATGATATAAGTTATAACCCCGGATTTTAACAAACGAAGATTTAACAAAATGGCTTTCGGATATTAGAAAAATGTCGATTTTTTCTGTATTTAAAAATATTTCTATTTCTGGAATATGTTGCATAAGTCCATTCGCATTCCAGATTGCTATTCTGAAAGTTGTGTTCTTACTTAACATTTTTTATCGGATTGCGTTGTGGGAGTTGCATTTTCTTCAGTTGATCAAATATCATGTTGTTCAGGTTACTTTGGTCATCTAGCCGCTTTGTAATAGCTTCGATGCTGTTCATAATGCTTTCCATAATTCGATTATTTTCAGAGCCCATATATTTGGTTGAACCCGAGCCTTTCACTACCTGAGCAAATGTTCTTCTTTGCCCTGCGTTGCTTGGTTGTGGATTTTGATCCATCTGATTTGATGGTTGAATCCTTCGAATTTCATGATTTTTCGATTGATTTCGTGATTTATCTCTTAATTTTTGTAGGTGTTTAGCAACCTCACAGACCCGATAATTGGCCGGATGTTGGCCTTTACAATTTATACACTTAGCTGGTACATCTCTCCCTATTGTACATGCCTGGGTAAAATGTTTACCTGAGCATTTTACACATCTCGGATCCCGGCTGCAATATTTTTGGGTGTGATTAAATCCCTGACATTTCTTGCATTGTGGTATGCGTGTAGTGGTTCTCCTCATTGGTTCAATTTTTACCTTCATGTGAAGAATTGCTTTTATACCATAAATATTTTGAACATTTTCTGAGTTATCAAATACTAGCATAAAAAGAGGGAGTCCTCTTTTATTGAAAGTTGGGTTTCCTTCTTGGTTTTCTATTCTCTCTTTTTTAATCATATTCACAGCATTTAGTATTTTAAGACCTTTATTTTTTAAGTCTTCCATTATTTCTTCGCTTGAGCAAGTGTGATGCAAACCTCTTGCCATAACTTTTATCGGTCGAGCCTGTTTGTCCTCATAGGTAAACCACTGATACTTTTCAGCATTCAGCTTCATAGATAATGTTCTATAGGTTTCTGAGTCCAGAGTATTAATTTTCCAAACGTCATTATTTAGCGCTGTTACCTTATATTCTTTGTCAGTAACCGATTTCATCAGTGACTGAATTTTTGGGAAACTGGTTACTCCCACGATATTTATTGGTGGGGGTGGTTTTTCTTTCGGTTGCACCAGTTTTGGTGCAATGCTCTTGGTAGATTTACTACCTTTCGGTTGATTGACCTCGGGTTGGACAACTCCCGGTTCGGTACTTGTTGTTCCGCTAACATTTAGTAATTCAACCTCAGGTAACGATTCAGCTTTTCTTTTCTTACCCTTTCTGGACTGTTTTTTCTTCTTTAGGATCCAGTTCGTCTCCCTTTCTAATTCATCCTCATCAGTGAAATTGTTGAATTTCTCTGGTTCAATACTCTCTAATTCGCTTTGTTCTTTAGCATCCCGATTCATTTTTAGAAGTTCATTTTCTCGCTTTAGATACTCAATTTCTTCGCTTAGCTTGGCAAATGATTGCTCCATCTTCTGTAGCCTCTCAAAAAGATCCATATTTTCCTTTTATAGATCAACAGTTCTTTCACTGAATCCTACTGCTCGCAGTGTAAAATTTCCGCTGGCATCACTTCTTTCATGCAGTGTTTGGCCCTTCTCAAAGTCCATAGGGCCAGCCTTCGGAGAGGATGGATCCCCCCTGGATGGTTTGTCCAGTCGACTGACTGGAGTACCACTTGGAGTAATAAATTTCTCTGACTTGTGCATTGCATAGAGTCTTGTTGGTGATCGTGGCACTATGGAACTTCTTCCAAATGGATTTACAGAACTTATCACCTCTGAAGTATTGCGGTTATTGGATAACAACGACTGGGAGCCCGCTTGCTCACCCCTCAAAGTCGCCGGCACTGGGTATCCGTTTACCTGCGCCGTAAGGTTTTCTCCATTAGAGCCCCCATATTGGTTATTATATTCAGGGAACCACCCCTAGCTAGTTTTGGTCCACGAATGGTATTTTATTTCCCATTTACCCGCCGACAAGTCGGTTAGGGTTTCCTCCTATCCGCCACCTGGGGACACGCCCGATGGGAGACTAGCAGCTCCACACGAGAGTTAATAATACTGAACCAATAAGTAGATGTTTAAATAGTTTTTTTTCCATCGAAATTAATTCATCGAATCAGTAATTTTGAGGTTTAATATTTGCATACAGAGTTTACATATGGTTCTGTACTGAAACATAAATATTTATAGGATTTTTGCTGGACACCTTTACTTCAAAAAATGAATCGTTTTATGGTCCTAGTGTACAGTAAAATGTCAGTCACTATCGGAGTCATTGGGCTTAAAGTATTTGTTCCGATTTGAAATGATCTCGTTAAAACTCTCGAAGCTCTTTATATATGTACATACATGTGATCTAGGTATCAGTCCAAAAACTACCTAATACTTATCGAATTTGTTAAATTTTGGCTTATTCATGAATGATTACTAACAGCTTAGAGTTTTATTTACTGGTTGTTCTACCGTTAAACAGACCACAGATTTGAATACATGAACACAACAGGTATTTTGAGGTTTCAGAAAATTAAATTAAACGCACAGAAAATTTCTTTGCTAATTATGCGATAATTTTTTATTTTTTCGGAAAAGCAAGGCGATCCAAGGTTCTGGAAAGGATCGGTCAAACAAATAAAGAAACAATTAATTTCACGAGCGAGAGTGAGATCAGAAGCAAGTGGTGTTAGACTGAAATCTTAGTGCGGCATATTTATATTCAAGAAAGCCTAAGAATTCTAAAAGAGTTCAGTCTGTTGTAATAGCTTCGCTGCACTATAAGATCATTTCTATTATTACAGAGATTTTTGAGACTCGTCTTGAATAGCGAATCTTACTATTTGACACGAAATTCACTAATATTGCATTTTACATAATCCTCTTCAAAATGCTGTGCACTGCATCGATAAACTGGTTTTGCAATCATCGCCGGATTATCGTCACCTTAATATAAAACAAATACTAGTTAAAAAATGTATTTAAGTTTATTTTTGTTACCATTATACCTTCTATAATATTTATTCCACTTAAAGGTTCTTCCATTTTTCGTTTTTTTTAACTGTGGTGTAATTTTTGGAATTTAGAACTTCAAACGTAGCGCAATAATGTCGTTCCAGGTTATCTATTTGCTGCATCAATTCGTTGAAATTTAATGATCTATTCCGTTTCGCGGTTTGAGTTGCTTTCTTTTCTGAGTCGGAGTTTGTATACTCTGTATACGTTTCCTCGACTTTAATTGCGCCTCATCGTATAATTCTGAATTTTTTTTTATGATTTTGAATAAATATAATAGTACAACGTGGAATGGAGTATATTTTTATAGATATAGACACAACTCAGAAAACTTACGGATATCGTGTTTCAACATTTTATAGTTATAAGCGATCCAATCTGTTCCAATACCTCATTTGATGCTAAAGACTCTAATATAATAACGCTGAGCCCACATTAGCTTTCCATTGACTACGCATTTTTTGCAAACCGCAACGCATTCAATCATTCCATTTAATTTGGTTGTTTCTACGATGCAATACATGTTACCTGAATAGTAAAACAATATTACTAAAATATTTAACAAATGCAATTCTTCACTACATTTTGCGCACCCAAAATAACCGCAATGCGATTTTTTATCCAATGTTGTATATTTAATTTCATATACATGCGGACGCAAAATATCATTAAAATTAGATGGCAACATGATATATGGCAACAGCAAAAACTCTGCTTCTCGGAATGTTGTTTATTTTATCTAAAATCAATCAAAAACTGGTTTTACTGCTTCGTGTAATCGGATCACCATCAATATTAACCCTTAAATGACACATGGGGTTCAGTGGACCCCAGACCTTTTTCAATCGGACATATTTAAATGTTTCCGCCGGAAATGAATCTCGTGTCCCACTCTTGTAACAGTTGAGATATTGCATTACCTGTTTACGTACTCAGCGCAAGAAGGTTGACCGCTAGCAGCTGTGTAGTAAGGTCCAAAATCATGGTGGGGTCCAACGAACCCCAGTGTGTCATATACGTATAGTTGTCTGAAAATCAGAGTAATTTTTATATAAGAGCAGACCTAGAGCGAGAACGATGCCTTATATCCACGCTGTTTATATCTGTCTGTAAATAAAGTAATTCGAAAGGTACTTATCCAATTTTCAAGAAACAGAGACAGACTAATAGACCTTGAATGAAAAATTACTAATTGAATGAAAATATTTGTATTGTATACGAAATAATTTTTCAAAGTTGTTTTTGCCAGTTTTTGCGTTGTTTTATTGTTTTTGGTCATAAGTAAGACTCCGCTCGATGTTAAAATTTGTTTAGTTTATCATATTTCTTTTGATTTTGACGTATTATTAGATGGCGTATAATTTGCGGAGTCGAACCGTCCGAGAAGTGCTAGAAAGCGATGCTAGAAAGTTCGAATAAACGATAAGAAAAAGTTCAACGTTCATATTGTAAAATAAATACCTTTTTTTAAAGATTCAGTAGTGGACTTATTTTTATCTAAAAAGATAATATCCTAAGGGTACTCCGCTAAATTTTCGCTAGAAATATTGAAAATTAAAAAAATACGGTTAATTTATGTAAAAAAACAAGCCATTTTCTTATTTTTTTCACAAACCTTTTTTTTTTGGTATCATAAAATTAAAATTACATTAATGTAATAATTTGATCTCCTTTAGTAAGCTTTAAACTATATTGGAAAAAATTATCAAAGCTAAATAGAGAAAAATTCAAGAAATAATAGGCAATTTTTATGCTGGGGTCTAAAAGACCCCTTGTGGATTTTAAGTGAGTTTTCTTAAGTGTGTCATTTAAGGGTTAAAAATTAGCTCGATCACATCTGGTATTTGTTCAAGGTTATTTAAAATGATTTTAATGCTATTGTCCAAGCCAACATGAGTATACTTTTCCGGAGATATCTCTTATTTTTAGAGTCTTTAGCAAAGTTCGCCTATCTTTCGCAATATAAGCATAACCATTTTCTTTCAAATACGACAAAAGTTAATTTAGTGCATTCATTTTAACCCATTTAAAACCAGTTTAATTAACTTTTATTTTTGACTTTTTCTACGAATCTACGGTACACGTACACCGTAAACCAACAAGTTTTTCACTCATAAAATTTTAATTTCTATTTTCAAAAATTCGATATTGCCCTAAAACAACGTTACGCTTCCCTTCTCTGTTTGGTTTTACTTTTTTAACCGCACTTTATTGCATTTGGACGGAACTCTTTGAAATATAACGATGGCTTAATACTTAATTAATAACAGCCCTAACCCACCCTTATTTCAAAAAATGACATTTTAATGCTAAATTGCAAAAAATAACATAAATCATCTTTCTGTGTTATTGAATTAGCTTGAATCACAATATATCACGGTCCATATTTAATTTTATTTAACTAATTAAAACTGACTTAATGACTAAATAATATTTCTTTGAGAGTTTCCTGAAAATTTTACAAATGTGAGTTAGGGCTTTTGTTAATTAAGCCAACGAAAGCAGAATTTATTTTGTTCTACTCTTCGAAATATAAGATTCGTATTTGATTTAAATACTAATCTGATACAATTCAAATAGGAATCCAATACTTCAAAGACTCGAATACGTTCGAATCGAATTCACAAATAGCCTGATTTACATTCAATATTTTCGTTCTCTTCGAAAAGAATAGAAGCACGAAGAAAAGTGCAAATACATTCTATACATGCTATTTCTCGGAGGAATACCGGCTCAACTCAAAACAAAGAAATTTCGAGAAAACACAATTAAAATTTTTAATTAAATTGAAACTTAATTATCATAACCTAAAAATATCCGAACGAGAACAGTTTGATCTATACAATAAAAAATAAGGGTAGGCTGTGTCTTCTACATGGCCGTAGGTGTTTTCCGTGATAACGTTTATAAGCTGTGCGAGAAATTGCCCGATGTATGGGTTTGTTAAAATAAATTTATTTATTATTAGCATCATGAAATGAGAGTACAGTGGTTTTTGCAAACGATTAAGTACTGGGCGATGGTATGAGAAGTACGATATGAAGCGCAGGGTCTCAGCGGTGATGTGCCTTACGAATATGAGATCCAGACAAGTGACTCCCAAAGTTGTCGAGGCTAGTGTTGGAGGCGCAATCTAGGTCGAAGGTGTCCTTAAACTGTCTGATGGGAAAATAAGAGATGGTGTTTTTGATGGTCCACAAATTAGAGAACTTTTGAAAGACAATGAATTCCAAAAAAGAATGACTAAGGTGGAGAAAGCAGCTTGGCAAAGTTTTAGAGACGTTACGAAAATTTTTTTAGGAAATAGGAAAGATCCTAATTACGTGACTATACTTGAAAATATGGTGAACAATTTTAAAAATATGGGATGCCTAATGAATCTAAAGCTGCACTTATTCTTCATTCTCATATTGAGTACTTTTCTGAAAATTTAGGCGATTTTAGTGAAGAGCAGGGCGAAAGATTCCACCAGGATTTAAAAGATATTGAAAAGAGATATCAGGAAGTTTGGAATAGCCATATGTTGGCAGACAACTGTTGGTCTTTGAAGAGAGACACGTCAAACCAACACAAAAGAAAAGCACTACGAAAGTCATTTACAAATAAATGAACGCGTTATCACTATAAAACTAAAAACACAAAAAATGGCTACCTACAAAGTCGCAAAGCTCTTTGAGAATCGTGAGGGGCGAGGGAACTCACGTAAATCAAGCACCCCAAAGGGAGCATGTTACGTCCACGTCGTTGTTCCTGGTTATCGCTAAATGTAGGTTATTACTATGCAAGAAATCTTGACCTTATCGAGTATTCGAATTATAGCTTTGGAGACCCAAAGTTTATGAGAAATAAGATTAAATATCTGGTTCAAGCTTTCTGCAAAACAAGAATTAAATTTCGAGCATAAGTTTTGATTGTAGCTTTCTGAGATTATAGGCTCTTGAATGCTCACTTCTAAGTCTTTTTGTTGTTATGGTTATGGGGCTATAAGGTTATGGAATTTCTGGGTTATAGGGCTATGGGGTAATAGGATTATGGACTTTTGGGGTTTATGGAGTTTTGAGGTATTAGGTTGTGCGGAGTTATGGGGATGTGGAGTTATGAAATTTAATTCTCCATGATTCGGAGTTATATTGTGACATGTAATTTTCTTATATGTTACACTTCAGCGTTGTGGGGTTTATGGGTTTTGAGGTTATGAAGTGATGGACGCATGGAATTATAAAATTTTAAGTTTTTTGTTTTTTGCTGCATTTTTGGTTTGTAGTTTATCGGGATTTGAGATTTATAAGTTTTGAGGTTATGGGTTTTAGGGTTATAGGTTATCGATCTCAAGGTTATTGAGCTAGCAAAATAAAGGGTTATAAGGTTTAAGGGTATTGTTGGGTTTTATAGTTTCAAGCTGTTTTTTGGGGTTACAAAGTAACTCTGACATGATATAATCCACTTGGTCTGATTTAAGAAACCTTCCACTCTTTTTTTTGTGGTCCTGTGTTATCTTTTGTCACCGAATCCCACCACCTTAGCATTTCATTTTCTTTATCTTCCAACGCCTTCCTCCTAAACTTGCTCTACTCTAACGGCATGATTTTATTTTAAAGGCATCCCATAGATATTTCGCATTAAGGTTTGTATACGACCTTTAATACCACGAGAATTTGTTACTCAGAAATGATACCTTTAAATGCGATTGAAATGTGTATTAATGAAAAACAGATTAACGGAAAACAGATCAACAGTCTTATATTACTCCTGTTTGTTAAAATGACGCCCACGGGACGCTTCGATTGACTTCAAATTTTGTGAAAAGGTAAATGATGGATTGTCACATTTATCATCATCAAAAAAAAGAATCGGTCTCGTTTTTGAGAAAATTTGTTGGGATTTTTTCTCCTCCACTGTAATCCCTTTTATTTTAATCGCTGTTTTAGAGTACTGGTGGAACAAATTTTTTTTTGCCGATTACCACTGCAACTTCGTTATACTCGGAAAAGTAAAATAATGGTTTACAAATTTTCATAAAATTAAGAATAGTAGTTGTATTGCTTTCACCAAAATTAAAAAAATTACAACAACAATCGTACTAGATGACCAAAAAATAGTTTAGCTAAAAAAATAAATTTGTGGTTAAACAAATCTAAACCAAATTTTTAGTTGTAATACCTGCCACAAGAGTCGAATTGACAAGAAAATGCACGAAAAAAAATTAGACCAGAATTTGGTTAATTTTTGCTGTTGCTTTGACCAGCCGTTAACCAACCAAAAAATTCCTAACTCATTTTGTTTGAAATCAATACACGTAGTATCTGAGAGTTATCTTATGTGGGCCTTATTTAGTTGCATCTGCTGCTTCTTATTTAATTTTCTTCTAGGAGTACTAATAAACAGTGGCACAGTTTTGAAATTTTGTACACTATACGAATTTGTATAAAGTAGCTGGTGCGGTTTGCCTGCTTCTAGTTTTAAAACTTTGACTTCGCTAATTTTAAAAATGACTCCATCAATTTTTTTTAACACTCGTTCAAATTCTTAAAATTCAAAAAATCTTTGGACAAAGCACCTTTGTTAACGACGATAACATCGAAAAAGAGAAGAAAATTTTGCTCGAAAATCGTAATATTGGCATTAAAGAGATATCAGAGGCTCCCAACATCTCTTGTGGACCGACTCAACACATTTTTGTTGATGTTTTAGGTATGAAAGGCATTGCCGGTTGATTTGTGCCGAAAGACCTGAATTTGTTGCAAAAAGAACGTCGAGTAGAGGTCGCAAAATAGATGCTTGTCAACGTAGCTGATGACCCAACATTCATCAAACGAATTATTACTGGTGACGAGACGTGCGCGTTTATGAATATGACGTCGAAACTGCCCAACAATCTAGTAAATGGCGCGCCAAAACTAAGCCAAAGCCGAAAAAACCACGTCAAAGTAGGTCGAAAATCAAGGTAATGCTCATTGTTTTCTTCAATTACCGTGGTGTGGTTCACCATGAATTCGTTCCAGAGCGTGAAAAGGTCAATAAAGTATACTGATTTGCCGTTTTGAGGCGTCTATGTGAAGCAATTCATCGTAAACGGCCGAATTTTTGGGTAAACAATTCATGGTTTTTTCACTACGATGATGCGCCGTCACATTCCAGTCTGATTGTGTCTGAATTTTTGGCCAAACTCGAAACAAAAGTCATCGCTCAGCCACCGTACTCGCCAGATTTGGCTCCATGTGACTTTTTCCTGTCTCCGAAGGTTAAATATCTGCTCCAGGGAACGCGCCATGAGTCGATTGAAGCTATAAAAAGAAATTCGCTGAAGGAACTAAAGGCCATCCCGGCCGAGGCCTATAAGATGTGTATGGAAAAATGGATTAACCGTTGGCATGCTTGTATTGGCTCCAAAGGAGCCTATTTTGAAGGCGATATTAAAGATTTGTATTAAATACATAAAAATGTTGTTCTTTTTACCAGTTCCGGTCAAATTTGATCAGATGGTAGTTCCTCATTTTGACTATGTGATCAGTTATAAAATATTTATGTATAATGGATTCAATCATATCAAATTCTAAGATAGCTTGCATGTATCTATACATCGTAATAATATTTATGTTTTTATTCTACCCGGCACAGTTGTCCGAATAGAAAATTATATTAGCGGCTTTTGTTATCGCCATACACATGTAGCTATTTTGTTCGATTCTCTATTGGCTTGCCCTTCGTGCCAAATATAACAGCGCACATCATTTGTGGTCGAAAATCGTTAAATTAAATACATTTGATTTTGAGACGCAATAAAATGATTATAATATGTCTCCCTGGAGACAAGGCTACTTCCGAATCGTTTTGTCGTTTTCCTTTTCGATTTCGATACGGGAAAATACTTCTTCGGCCTCATTCGATTTTATAAATTGCTGCTCAGATCTCCTCAAACACAATAAAAACTCTCAAAATGAATATAAACGAAAAATAAAACCTAAACTAGTTGAGTTCGTTTTGCCTGATTGTTCATTATGTTTCGAATGACTTGTTAAGTCTAACATGTAAACTACAAGCAAACCGAAATTGCGACCGAAACGATGACCGAGTCAGTCGAGGTATGCATTAGGTTGATCTAGTCGGTTTTATTTTTTAGTGAATATGTGAACTGTGGCTGACTGGCACAATGCACATGCATTATTCATTTTGTATATTCGTGACCTAGATCGATGCTTCGTGTGAAAATTATTAATTATGGTCACGTTCATTTGTTCTTGCTATGCAGACTCAACTTGTGCAGTTATATCGGAAGATTGTGCCTCTGTGATTGAGTTTCCATGTAATGCATTTTGGCTCGTGGACTTTTTATTCGCCTCCATTCTCATGCAGGTCATATCCGATTCGCCTTGTTCTCCGCTAGCTGAGTAATCACTTTTTTGGTTTCTGTATAAGTTTTCACTTGTTCTTGAAGATTTTTCTACATTTTTGTCGTAGCTTTTATTTGCATATAATATTGTAAAAAAAAACATTTTAAGTGTATAGTTTCATCGGTTCGCCACATACATCTATTAGCTTTGATTCTAACCTATGAAATAAGAGGCTTAGAGTATTGCGGTCACTATATATTCAAAAGTTGTTTCATTTAAATAACGATGGCGAAACAAAATAGCGAGAAATATAATTAATATTATCTTAGCAATATATTTTGTCTATTCATGAACTATATAAAAGCTTTCTAATGCTGTATCATTTGTTTAATAATACGTCGCTATTATTTCCTCTAACAAGCGCCCCTTAAAACTACACTGTTATTTGGCGTGACATAGGATACACGACTTCCAGAATTGGGGTGATATTTTCGAAATTTAAATAAGCCACTTTAATTTAATTTTACAAATACGTACAAAAATACACTGAAATGTTCTGACCATATTGTATGCCTTTTTCAAAATCAGGTCGACTTTGGTTCTAACAATTTGCATCAAATTCATGCAAATAACTCACCTTACACAAAACACCAATATTTGCAGATTTATGGTTAACCGGATTACCCCAAACCTTTTATGTTTGGTGGCCCTTAAATAAGCTATCAAACTCAAATAAATTTCACAACCGAAAAGACAAATATTTTTTTCCAAATGTATCGATTTTTTCTGTGGTTTTGTAAATGCCGATCAAAATATAATATAAGGTTACAATAATTAAAAAATAATTGAGGCAATAAATAATAAATTAATGTTATTAACGATTTAACGAAGGGTTATTAAAAATTACGTACAGCATTTATTTTCCTTTTCATTTTATGATCGAATCATTAAAAAAATTTACTTGCTGTGAAATCTAAATTTGACAAATGCCCAAAGTTTATACCTTATAAATTTTATTGGGTTGGGCCCACAGACTGACTGACCTTTAATAAAAAAAATTCAGATGGTAAGTGCGCCGGTGTATTTGATATTTAGGTTTTTATAGAAGACAGTAACAAAACTGTTAACATTTTACATGAGATACAATACCGAACTGGCAGAGTGGTTAGTTTTGTTGGCTGTCATTGATGTCAAATATAATATGTATATTATATATTATAATGTGAAGATATTTAACTATTATAAATATTAGCGATTATGTACATATTGTAGTCATACAAGAATGTAGCAAAAATGAAATAGGTTGAAAAGACTCAAATCTGTAGTTATGAAAAATCGTCTTGTGTGTTCTTGGCCGAAATAAACCATCAACAGTACCTACAGTTTATTTTTACTTCTCGTTATATTTAATTTTTATTAACTGTTAAAATCTAAATTAATAATCGAAACATATTTATGTACTTTCAAACATTTTTATTTGTTTATCTAATCTAAATATTTGTGTAATTGATACATAAATAAAACACGTTAATTTCAATACACAGAAGTTTTGTATAAAAAATAAAATTAGAAAAATTTAATAAATGTCGACCATTTTATAGATGAAATATTTTTCTAGGCACAGTATCAACAATCTGTAGATATTTTCGATGATGCTGGTCGAAGCCGATCGCATTGCAACATTTCGATCAGTTGAAAATTATTATTTTAATTATTATTCAGGTATTCTTCGAAATTTTGATTTTCATTAAAATTTGAAAGTATTTTCTTTTCAAATAATTCTTTCATCGAATAGAGTTAAGTGCAGGGGCTGAAATTATCCCTAGGTACCCTTATAGGTGAAAACTACCCCTAAGAAGCGTGAACAATAAAAATAATCAAAATTGATTTTTTTTTCTATTATATGGCAAAATTAAGGTGAACTTTGAAATAATTGAAGGGAAAATAACTCTACGCTTCTTTAAAATTGGATTTTTTTTCCTGAAGATTTTCCTGATTTTTTTTCAGGAATCTGAAGTGACTTTATCTAAACCTCTTCTAGATAAGTCATTCACAGTTACACAGTCTCTATACAGCTTAATCAACTTCTTCACAAATTGTACAAATGTTTTAGCGTATTTTGCTACTTTCTTCACAATGTGGGATTACGAACACCAGTTCAAATCGCTTTTTATACCTGAAACTAAATATTGTTGTGTATCTACCACTCAAATGGTCAAACTAAAGAAAGAAGTTAACGCGATAAAAGTAATAGAGTGAAGAGAATCAAGGGTTATATAGAAAGAATAAATTGAGATACTTTCAAGCTTTTGAAGGAAATACATTTGTGTTAAAATTAGTATCCCTCCCCTTCTTGTAGGTGGGGCGGGGGTAACTTTGAAACTAAAATAGGAACCCCTATTTTTTATTGCAGATTCGGATTCTATGGCTAAAAATACGTAGGATTTGACTGAACCATTTTTTCGATTTATGATAGATGGCGCTGTAATCGATATTCATTTTTTTTTTCGATTTCTCCTAGTGAGAACCTACGCAAACGATTCTGCAATACGTCTGCAATACCATGGTTTCATTGTAAATACACGAAGTTAGTCTTAAACAATTTATTCATTTTGCAAATTTCGAATAACTGGGAAAAGGATGCTTGACTTACATGAGTCCCCTCGCCTCATCATCTTTCAGTTACATTAAGTGCTCAAAATGACGGCCTTCGGCTTCAATGCACTTATTAATCCGCATTTCAAATGACTGTACACAACTGAGAAGTGTGTTTGCTTGAATTACAGCACAAGCATTTCTAATTCGCGCAATCATATTCTCATGTGTTGTTGGTTTTTGTTTGTAAACTTGGTCTTTGAGATAGCCCCACAAAAAGAAATCTGGCGAAGTAAAATCTGGTGATCTGGCAGGCCAATTTACCGAACCAGCTCTCTCGATCAAACGACCATTGAAATCACGATCAAGTGCTACACGTGCTACCAACGAATGGTGTGCGGGACAACCATCATGTTGAAACCACATGTTCCGTCGCACTTCTAAGCTCAAGTTTTGAAATAATGTTGGCAGTTCATTTTCCAAAATATCTCAGTACATTTGACCATTCAAGTTGCCTTCATAATGTGGGGGCCGATGAGTTTGTTGCCAATTATTCCACACCACACATTGACAGTCCAAGGACGCTGATGTTCAACTTGGCGAAGGCAGTGCGGATTTTCAACACTCCAGTAATGCATGTTGTGGCGATTAATCGTTCCATGGTTTGTAAAAGACGTAACGAAAAAAAATTGGGTTTTGCTGTATTTGTTGACATACCCACTGACAAAAAGTTACCCGATTTTGGAAATCAACGCCATGAAGATCTTGGTGTAAAGACACATTATAAGGATGATATTTATGACCTTTTAAAATTTTCCAAACACTGGTTTGGGACAATTCGGAATCGCTATCTATTTCTCGTGTCTAATATGAGGATTATGAGCTACTACAGCCAATACATCAATTTCATTATTTTCTTCGGTGACTGTTGCTGGACGAGTCCTTTTTTTTGGTTGAACACTTCCATAAGTAATAAATTGTATGACAGAACGCTGAAATGACGCACGAGACCGAATCCTATCCGGAAAACGCGAAGCGTAGAGAGTGATCGCATTATCAAGAATACGGTCAGCTTCTCCATAAATCAGAATCATTTCAATTTTCTTGTACAGTTAAATACACCTTTCTGAAGTAGTATTGATAGCTTTACACAGGTATTGTTGTTTTCGAAATAATCTTCGGACTGAATCGGTATGTTTAAAATAAAATACAAATAATTTCATTAATTTGAAAGCCGATTTAATCGCATGTTCCTGGGTTACGATAATGACAAGCCATTTTTCAGTAATTGAAAATTTAAGAAATACAAATTGTTTAAGATTAACTTCGCGTATTTACAACGAAACCATGGTATTTTTATTGCAGACGTATTGCAGAATCGTTTGCGTAGGTTCTCAGTAGGAGAAATCGAAAAAATTGAATATCGTCAATTACAGCGCCATCTATCATGAATCGAAAAAAATGTTTCAGTCAAATCCTATACGTTTTTTTAGCCGTAGAATCCGAATCTGCAATAAAAAATAGGGGTTCCTATTTTAATTTCAATGTTACCCCCGCCCCACCTACAAGGAGGGGGACTGGTACTAATTTTAACACTAATGTATTCCCCCGCGGAATAATTAAATTTTGATCTGCACCATTTTTTTCCTAGAGTGATTATTTTCCGAGATATTTGAGTGTATCAGGTTAAAAAAATCACCCGGTATATGTAAATTCAATCAGAGCCTACTGTATAAATAAGAGCCTCCACTATCGACTGTATCTTTTACTAAGCTTAAAATAAGGTACATATAATTGAATATGCAATTTCTAAAAGGGCACATCTCTTATAAGAGAAATATTGTGCCCTTTTCGAAATTGCATATTCAATTTTTTCTTTACTATGAAAGTGCATGAGGAAACGCTTATTTTCTTTTACAGTTTTAGTTTATTAGAAATATGAGCTTTTGGTTTATTTCTATACGAAAATCTTCATGAAACATGTCAATTTATTTGATTGAAAAATCGAGTTATGAAAATGTTTATTTTGTAGTGAAAATCGTCATGAAAAATAAGGTATTTTTGAAATTTACAATACTATTGTTTTTGTAATACACGTCATAAACATAACTCGAAATTTATAAACAATACAATGATCATCTCTATCATTGCCCCCATCCAAATTTGAATTCGAAAGTATGTATTTCTATAGTTATTTTGAATTTGCAAAGCATCCTAGATTGTTTTAATTTTTTGTTTTCTTCGCACTCATGGTATTGATTTATTTTTTTTCTATTTGGCTCTTTCTGATTTATTTTAACGAGACGGATAGTTACATATTTCAAATGAATTACAATAGCAATGGCAAAAAGAGGCAAATCTATACCAGAAACATTTATGTAGTGACATTTCAGTTCGGTTTTATTTATATTTATTAAAAACTAATAACACACAAAATCAAATTAGTTTTTTTTTCTCTATCCAAATTTTATTTATGTACCCAAATAAAACCTAAGTAGTCAGTCAAGACAATTATTCAAAAATGGACTCGATTCGAAGTTCAAACATTTTATGTTATGTTATTTTTGTTTTTTCAATGCAAAATCATATAGGAAGCGGGGAAATAAAATAACATAACATGAATTTTATCGTTTCAGAACAGGGCCAATTATCTTGTTCACGTGAGCGTAGTGTAGTGTAGTGGTTTTGCAAGTACGATCCTATACTATGGATATTCACATGGAGCGCATCGTTGCATATCGAACAGAGCACATCCATTGTCGAAAACTTTGAACTCACTGGTTTGACATTTATTATGTCTTACAGGGTCGCTTGAAAATTGCATTTTTGGGATATTTAATTAAAAATAAAAGAAAGACGCATCTTAAATTAAAATATTTCGCAATAAAACGTTATCCAAATGACGTTTAAATGTCAAAATCTGCTACTCTACGCTACCGCTACGGTAGTGTTCACGTGGAGCGTATAGTGAATTTCGAAATCTACTACGATACGCGATTTTAAGCGGAGTTGATAATCCGCTCCGTTGCAATTTTTAAATTGTTTACGTTGTAGATTTTAAAATCACTATACTACACTAAGGCATAGTTGTTTTAGAACAACAATTTATATTAAAAAATCCAATTTTCGATTTATGAGTGAACCATGTTTCGCCAACCAATATAATATCTGGTATTTTAGTAAAGACATTGTACTGTAATGTTAACTATTCTTAAGCCGTTCGTATTGTTTTGTAGTTCTACGTTTTAGACATTTACATTAGAATTTTTAAAATTCACTGATTGAGCTCGCTGATTTAAGTCAGCGTTGAGTTTAATAGAAGAACCCTAAGAAGAATAAAGCTCAAGTTTTAGATCTAAAAATTAGAATTTGCAGTCCGGATAATTAAGCCTCCTTCTCATTAGTCAAGTTACTTGATTTCAAGTTTACGTTCATATACATTCAAGTTTATTTAGTCAAGTAGTTGTTTAAAATGTCCTCGAATGTTTGACAACACTTCATAGGATTGATAAATTTTCAAAAAAATTATGATTACTGCACTACTCCAATTCATTTTTGTAGATGTCAAGAATTCTACCTTCACTATTTTGATAAAGTACTTAACACACTACTAAATTTCATAATATGGTTCCTCTCAGACAACTCGACTTGAATATAAAAGTTGAAAGGTCGTCTACTTTACTTGAAAATTCAAGCAAAATAACACGTTCGTATTGGTCAAGAGCGAGGCTTTAGATTTGTTTTTTTTTATCTAAATTCCTTTGGAGTTTAGAAATTAGAGTAACGTTTATCTTTTGGAGACAAAAGGAAAGAATTACTTTGGTCTAAAAAGACCAAAGTATTGAAATCCTGTAAAAAATGACGAAAAATTTGGTTGGTCCAAAACCACTTTTCTCGACGTTTTGAAAGTCCCTGAGTCCGAAAAAGCAACCACAAAAAGAATGTCCGTCCGTCTGTCTGGATGTCTGTACCAGTGGTATCTCGAGAACGGCTTGTCCGATTTGGAATTTTTTTTTCGCCAATCTGTTTCTATGGTCAAGGCGGAGATTTGAAAAGCTTTTGGAGACTGTACGTCAAGAGGGTGGAGTACCTGCCATACGAATTGACCCAAAATTCCTGGTTTTATAAATATTTACGATTTTTTTTATACAATATGCTGGTTTGAGGGGTCAATTTGCGGGTTGAGTTGAAGTTGAGTTGGAGTTGAGTTGGAGTTGAGTTGGAGTTGAGTTGGGGTTGGATTAGGATGTAGTGAGTAGTTAATAAACTGTAGCGACTCACTCATCATCCAATTCAATTTCATCACTAGTTCATCAATGAAACTAGAACTTTGTAAACTACCGGGCCTCGAAATCGTCTGCGAAACATCTACTGGGTACAACCGCCCATACACCGCAGAATCACTACGTCGAACCATCTTCGACACATTACATAATATTTCGCATCCTGAAGTCCGTGCAACGCGCAAATTGATTACTGCTCGTTATTTCTGGCCTAACATAAACAAAGACGTAGGCAATTGGGCTCAGTCTTGTTTATCTTGCCAACGTACTAAAGTTCAACGACACACCAAATCACCTCATGGACAATTCCAAATTCCACCTGGTCGATTTGAGCATATCCATATAGACATCGTAGGACCACTTCCGCCATCTAATGGATACTCATACTTACTCACTTGTGTCGATCGCTTTACTCGCTGGCCCGAAGCATACTGCATGACCAATATGTCTGCTGCAAGCATAGCTACGACCTTTGTAAACAACTATGCATCACGATTCGGCGTACCCCTTAACATCACAACAGACCAAGGAACGCAATTTGAGTCCAAGATTTTCACCGAGTTAACAAAACTCCTTGGCTCACATCGGATACGCACAATGGCTTATCATCCACAAGCCAATGGTATGGTCGAATGCTTCCATCAGCAACTCAAATCCGCATTAATGGCCAGAGGCAACACAATTAACTGGAGTTCGGAAATACCAATCATATTACTTGGTATCCGAGCAACAGTGAAGGAAGAACTTAAGTGCTCACCGGCAGAATTAGTTTACGGTCAAACCATCAAACTACCCGGTGAATTCTTTATCGAAAATCCTCCTTCACCAAGTCCAACTTCCGACACAATCATTGACCAACTGCGACAAACCATGCGCAACCTCATACCTAAAGCACCACGTCAATCAAAACAAGATGACGTATTGTATTTGTTCCGAAATCGCTCAGCAACTGCGATTTTGTTTTCATCAGAACAGACAAGGTTCGCACGGGATTAACTCCTCACTATAAAGGTCCGTATGAAGTGCTAAGCAGACTTAGGAAACATTTTGTCGTATCGATTAATGGAAAAATTGCCAACATTTCAATTGATCGACTTAAACCAGCTTACGGAATACTTAGTTCGGCTGAGCAAACATCAAGCCATCGGGTTCATAGAACCGTCCGTATAGCTTCCACTCCTACCATCATTCCCTAGGGAGGGGGCAATCACTCGCGGCGGAGTCCTGTAGCGACTCACTCATCATTCAATTCAATTTAATCACTCGTTCATCGCCACAACATGCGCACGTCCACACTCCGCACTTTACCTACATAAACACAGCACACAACTCATTTCATTCAAACACTACTTCGGCGCAGATAAACCACAACAAACAAATTCATTTTTACTTTTCTTTTTATTCATCCGCTTCAAATTACATTCGTAAAAAATACCGAATGGTTTTTCGCTTAATTTACATCGTTTTTGATTCTCGTCAAAAACACTCAAGATTCTAATTTTTGTGAACGCGGTCGAAATATTGTTAATCCAGCATATCAAAATTTTTCGTAATAAAACATCGAAGTTAATTTATAAAATTCAGTGCGTACGTTCATTGAGTGTTAAAATTAATATTTGAAATTCATAATTGTATACGGGGTTTCATTGTACACAAAATATAAAACTGTCGCGTCATATGCGCGGACATAAATAATAATTAGTGCCTGTATTATTTGCTTAAATCTATTTTTATATAATGGTACCAACGGCATACCATTATAAAACTTTTTATATGATGGAACTTGCCTATTTATCACCCGATTATTATGAAATTTGACATGTGTATCGGAAATGGGAATCTAAATTGATTTTTGGATAAAGTTCTGGAATATGGCCAACTACGATGGAAGTTGTCTATTTATCAACCGATTAAGATAGAAGAATTAAGCTTTTCAATATCAGAATTTATGTTTACGATGTCAGAATTCGATACATTATGTCTGAATTTGATATGTTATGACCGAATTTGAGTTTTTCATGTTAGAATTCGGTACATCATGTCAGAATTCGATGTATCATGCCAGATTCGATAGGAAATTTCAGAATTCGATACATCATGTCGATACATCACACAAGAAATATCATGTCAAAATTCAGTATGTCACGCAAAATTTGAATTTTTGATGCCAAAATTAGATACTTCATAATCAAGATTCGAAAAATCATAAGCGAATTCGATAAGTTTTATCAAAATTTTAATCTTTGATACCAAAATTCGATATCTCATTGATAATAGAAACTCTGATGAGTTTGAATTTTTAATGCCAGAATTCGTGTTATCATGAAGAATTCTATAATTTATGTCAGAATTAGAAATGCAATATTAGAATTTGTATTTATGATGTCAGAATTCTATATACTATGCCAGAATTCGATACATCATGTCAGAATTTACATTTTTGTTGTCGGAATTTATGTATTAAATGTGTCTATCATGGCATAGTTCCATATATCAAGTCGAAATTTGAATTTATGATGTCAGAGTTCGATATATCATGCCAAAACTTGGTAAATCATATCAGAATTCGATATGTAATGTTCTGACGTAGTATGTAGTTCGGTATATCATGTCAGAATTCGATATAGGTACCAAGGAAAAACTCAATAAATAATTCTGTGGTAAATATTTAAAAGGTAATAACTCAAGTTATACCCTTTTACGCATTATTTCAATTTCGAAATCTCCATATTCGATTTCAAATCATATCAATTTTTTGTAGTATTCCGACAACTACACACAACCGAAATAATGGTTTACAAAAACCAGAATTCTAAAAACTCATACGATTTTGAGTAACTTAAAAAGTTTAAGAACGTTTTACTAAAAATTGCGAATTGAGAGTTATTACCTTTTAAATCTTTACCGCAGAATTTTAGAATTCGATATGTCGTATCAGAATTCGCATTTATGTATGTACGTTATTTCAGAATTCGATATATCAAGCCAGAATTCGATTTGTCCCGTCAAAAATAGAGTTAATGTTGTCTAAATTCGATATATCTGAAATCAGAATTTGAATTATTAGTATCAGAATTCTATATATCAGAATTCTATATATCAGAATTCTATACACGACGTTAAAATTCGATATGACACGTCAGAATGTGAATTTATAATGTCAGAATTGTATATCTTATACCTTAGGGAGACATAAACCGAATAATCACGAATTCTATATTATTAAAGGATTCTTACCTGTCTGTCATTTCACGATTTTCACAAAAACAGGATTCGTTTTCAGAATACCATGTTTGACAATCGGGATAAATGAAAATCGCGATCAATTTTGTGTCTGTCTAAGGTATTATGTCAAAATTAGATAAATGAGGACAGAATTCGATATGTCAAGCCAGGATTTGAGTTATTTATATCCAAATTCAATACATCAGAATTCGTTATGTCATTCTAGAATTTGAAAAGTTGGCACAATTTGATAAATCTGTCATGAAACCTTCAGAATTCCGTAAATAATTTCAAAATTCGACATGTTATCTCAGAATTCGACTAGTTATATCAGAATTTCAAATTTTGGTTTTAGAATTCGATATCATAAGTCAAATTTTATATGTCACGTCGCTATTTTAACTTTTTCCGTATTGGACATATTCAGTCAAAATTCAACATGTTTTTTTTTTTCAAAATTCGAAAGGTCTTATCAGAATTTGATATATCATCCTACGACTTCAGAATTCGATACATATCTCAAAATTCGAGATGGCATATCAGAACTGGATATATCATGTTATATTCTGACATAACATCTCGTATTTTGGGATGATATATCGAATTCTGAAGTTTTGAGATGATATCTCAAAAAATTTCATATCTCGTATCAAAATTCGATAAATTTTTTCAGCGTTTAACTTCATGATGTCAGAATTTAATAATTAATGTATGTAAGTGCTTGAGTATGGATGTCAAAATTCGAAATATCATGCCGGTATTCGATAATCATACCAGTATTCGATAAAACATATTAGAATTCGATAAGTCGTGGCAGAAATTAATTTTTTGACATCAGAATTTGAGTTATTGAAGTCAAAAATCGATATATGGTGTCTGTATTCGATATGTACTAAAGAATATGTATTTTTATGATAGAATATGATCGATAAGTCATTAGATAAATCAAATCCGAATTTGATCTTATGATGTCAGAATTCGATATCTCATAATTTGACATAATATTTTCTTAGAATTGAAAATGTTTCCGAATTAGAAATTTGAAAATATAGGTGCATATTACAACAAAAATTAAAGTTTTGTTTAAATTTCTTTATTAAAATACTAATAATAATTTTGACAATATCACCTTTTTATAGTTAGGTGAAGTTTTTACTCATTAGGATATAATTAAGCATGGCGCTAATTATTTTAAGGCGAGTAGCTATACAAAAAATAAAAAAGAATTATTTTGTATGTATTTCTTACGAAGTTTTCACAATTATTCAATAAAAATAATTAAATATAGTCAGTTTATTTAGGGTATAGTTTTTTACGATTTTTTAATACATAATGTATAAAATGGCCTTATGTAAATTACACGTTTTTACGTGTAAAAAACTGTGTAAATTACATAGTATAATTTACTCGCCCAACCGTGGTCATAGGTCACAAATGTTTTTTTTAATGTTTTTTCTCAAGCAGAAAAACTATGTTTATCAAACGGTTTTATACAAATAATAAGATTCAATATAATACAAAAAAAACTTTAATTCAAAATCAGGAAAATTTAAACTAAACTAAATGACATTAATTTGATTGTAATAGTTGGTAAAACAATCCTTGTCTTTTGTAAAACAAAAAATATAAATTGCACTTATTGTAAGTTTTCCGATCGTTCTTACGAGGGCAAGCGGCGTAGCGGTTCCATTTCTCGCCTGAATATGCCATTTCAGGGCATTGACTATACATTTTTTTTGCAGTTTCAAATATCCGCCTTTTTGCTGTTGTAACACCGGTACAGGCGATATAAATTTAGAACACAAATATACATCCTTATTATCGAACCATTTTTTGAATGTAGGCATCAGTTTACGGTTTTGTCGTACGGTACCACAAGCGCAGACATTTCTCATCGCTAACTTGTACTGCAGTGAAGGAGAAACTCATACCCGGTTTTTTTCAAATCCCTTTGTCAATTGAAATATAATAGATTCACCTAAACTACCTTCCGCAGTGATACTTTTTTCCCCCCAGATACAAGTTGATTTAAGATAAAAATATCCAGTTTTAGAACACCGACACCAACATTTAAATCCTCATTGAATTAGCTTTCCCTTTACATATTGTTTTAGTCGATTTTGACCGGTGAACTTAATCATATGCTCGTCAATTGACTGTTGTTGAGACGGGGAATTTGCAGCTTGATAAACCTTAATGATCAATTAACGGTCTAACTTTATATCCTCTATCGTGGTCCTCTCTTTGTTTTGCAGCTTCAAACTACTCGTTATTCGAGAAATGTAAGTTTTGTCGAATTTGAAAAAAAAACGATCTCGGGTCATTATATTAGCGACAAATAGTCACGTGTCTGAGGTAGATGGTGATAGCTCATAACATAATTAATTCCAAAAAAATGCCCTCAATTCGCACAGTTCAACAGTAAAGTTAACGTCTTTCTGTTGAGCATAAAGTTCACTGTTCATTTTAATTAATTCCACTAGATTACGCAAGTCAGTTACTTTTTCAAATATCGATTATGGTGTTTCATCTTCACTATAGTCTATTAAAATTTTAGAATAGACCATTTCATTACAGGTGTCGAAATCAATTGGAATATATGAGTTAGAGCTCCATCTAAAATTTGGTACATTAACAGCGTCACTAAACTCTGAAGATTCGGTCATTTGGCTTGTGGTTATTTCTGCTGATTCATATACTTCCTCAATTACTATATTGCTGCCTCGTTCACTTCGTCTATGTCATTTTGGTAAAAACGCTAAGTCTTCCTCATCCATTTGTGGAATATTGACTTCATCATCGCTACTATCTGCGTTAAGAATCTGAAGAATTTCCTTTCTATCATTAGTCAGACTCAAAAAAATGTTAACAATTAAAATGTGTCCGATGGGGTCATATATAATACCAAATAAAAATATAAAATATGGAAACAAATTGCGAATATATTGAAGAACAATATGAAAGTAAAAGTCCCACAAGAGTATGAATGATATGACATTTCACATCACTTGCGATAAATTTTGCCGTGCTCCACAGTTTACTTAATATACCATATATTTTACCACACAGATTATAAACATGGGCACTCCAATTTAAGTTAGCATCTATGATGACCTCCAAACTTTTAACCTCGTCACAAAAATCATTCGTTTTTTATTAGTAAGAAGTACGGTTTGTGATTTTGCAGGATTAATTTGAAGTTTGTGCAAAATGTTTGTTTAATTGACTGACAAACTTGATTTATGTACAGAATAGGGCCTAAAATAGATCCTTGAAGAAGCCCAGATTTAACAAAAATGTACCATGGAATTTTATAGGTTGTTGTCGCAAATGTAAATAAGAACTTATAAGTTGACAAGCACTTTTGGAAATGTTATACTCATTACATAGTTTCGACAATAACATAGCGAGATCAACTTTATCAAATGCCTTGGAAAACTCTAAGAGAACCAAAATTCCAACTTTACCATCTTCGATATTACTACTTAGTAATATCATCAGTGACATTCAACAATGCAATGGTAGTACTGTGGTTGACACGAAATCTAGATTGTAGTTCATTCATTAAGTTATGTTTAGCAATAAAGCTACTGATCTGAGCGTGAATGATTCGTTCAAAAACCTTAGATAATGTTGGTAATATATGCTGATAGGACGAAAATCGGTTACTGTATGGGTTCGGTATTTTTGGAATAGGCGTAATTGTCGCAATTTTCCACGCATCCGGAAAAACTGATATAATGAATGTTAAATGAAGTAATAAAAGCGGAAGCAGATTTTGGATGAGATTAAGTGGTATACCATCAACTCCAACCGAATTCGATTTGATTTTATTCAGATGAAAGTGAACTTCTTCAGCAGAGACAAAATTTACATCATTAGGGTTGAATACTGAATCGAAGTAGGTATTGAACTCGTCAAGAGTAATGTCGCATTTACACTCAATTTACAAACAATTTACTCGTAGTTTTATTACTGAAGCGATCATTAAAAAACTGGCATTTGGCCGCTTTGATCATACAATTCACTTTATTACGTGCTCTGACATATTTTAATCTATTCATTTCAGTCTTATGCTTTCTCCAGTGAACGTAGTGACTTAGCGAATTATAAATTCACTAAATCAAAAAAACGAAAGGAAAACTTTTAATTTATGTGTGTTTCATGAACACACGAATAATAGAAAGAGAAGTTTGTTGTCTGTATTAAATTAATAAGATTCTTTCGGCTTTCTATAGATACAATATATCAATAATAATGGCATTCACAACATTTTTCGACTTATTAATCAGAAAAAATGAAGAGGCCAGTCATTTATAATATATATCTACCAAAAATTAGAAATATCAAAATCCCTCCCGTACTTTAACCCGAGAGTCAATACAAAATATATTGACTCTAAAATGAAACACACAGAAATGAAAAGTATTCCTTGAGTTTTTTTGATTTAGTGAACTTATAATTCGCTAAGTCACTATGTTCTTGCCTCATACTTAATGTATGAAGTTAGGATTGCATTTTTGTAGTTTGGTCGTAGCTACCTGATGAGTAGATCGAACTTTTGTTTTGAGATTATTAGTACGAAACCAAACTACCACACAGAAAACTCAAGGAAAAGTTTTCAATTTTTAGAGTCAATACATTTTGTATTGACTTACGGGTTAAAGTACGGGGGGATTTTGATATTTCTACTTTTTTGGTAGATATATTATAAATATATAAATGACTGGCCTCTTCATTTTTTCTGATTAACAAGTCGAAAAATGTTGTGAATGCTATTATTATTAATATATTGTGTCTATAAAAAGCCGAAAGAATCTTTTGATTTGTTTTATATCATTATTATCGACAGGGAAAGCATACGAAGCATAAATCATATCATGAGTGATTGCAATGCCAGGTATAGGGATTTGAGTAAAAGTTTTAAAGTTGTTAGTATGATTGGCAAACGCCAAATCAATTAAAGTGGCAGATTCACTCACAAAATTAATCACTACCTTTGAGATCAATCCAGACCCAAAGGATAACATTAATGATTTAAGCCGTTTAACCGTATAGATGTTGAAACGAGACAGTCAATATTAAAATCACCAACAATAATGACCTCACTATATCGTGCCATAAGATCAATCAAGACAGTTTCAAGATCTTTGAAGTACTCTAATTTTATATTAAGTTGATTTCTGATTTCAATGAAAATTATGTCAAATAAAGAATTTTTTCGTTTACCGTTGGGAGATTATCAGCTGGTTAAAATTGACGATTGATTTAGTAAAATTCCCCTATACTTCTTGGTACAAAAACTTAATTGTCGTTTGTATACGTAATGTACATCAATCCAGCTTTGGTAGTAAAATTTATAATTTTATTTTCAGTTCGTTTTGCTTTAAATGCTGCGCTTGAAGGATGGAATAATTTACTTTCGATAGATAATGGTTGCAGTAAATTCTATTACTGATATCCAATGCAATGTGGAGTAGGTTTTTGGGTGTTATATACTGCTTAAAAAAAATCATTTTAAGACGATGAGAAATAAACCGAACAAAAATAGATGTCAGGTTTTTGGAAATTATGTCTCTCGATGATAGTTTAGGCGAATTCATCCGATAAATAAAATCCACTGTTTCAATTCCTCTTTCAAATTTTACTGCAGTCGCAATTTTAGCAAACATTTCCTCGATCGATACATTTGCTATAAAAGGAATTCCAGTAGCAGATGAATTTTGATGACGTTCGAAATAATCCAATTTTTCATCATACAACTTTATTTTAGTATTGAAACTTTCCAAATGAGCAATCAGCCTGGCGATATCGGTCTTTATTTCCGATTTAGTTGAACTTAAACAACAATAATGGCATTCACAACATTTTTCGATTGGTTAATAAGAGAAATGAGGAGGCCAATCATTTATAATACATACATATATCTATCAAAAAAAGTAGAAACATCAAAATCCCCCAGTACAGTACTTTAACCCAAGAGTCATACAAAGTGTATTAACTCTGAACAAAAAATGAGATCAACTCAAGGAGGAGTTCTCTATGTGGTAGTTTGGTTTCGTACTGGAATGTTCGGTCTACTCCTCAGGTAGCTACAACCAAACTACAAAAATACAATTCTTACTTCCTACATAAAGTATGCGGTAAGAACGACTCTTGGATTAAAGTACGGGGGGCGGGAGGGAGGATTTTGATATATATTTCTAGTTTTTTTTGGATATATATATTTTAAATGATTGAATATATTTTGTCTATAAAAAGCTGAAAGAATCTTATTGATTGAAATTCAGCATGTACGATGGGAATGGGATTCTAAAAAGATTTTCACAAGAAGTTCTGAAATATGGCCAGCTAGGAAGGAACTTGATGAATTTTAGCTTGTACAATGATAATGGGAAACTAAAATGATTATTTGATATATTTGATGACTTGATCTATAAATCTTTTTAGAATTCCATTTCCATCGTGCATGCTGAATTTCATCAAAATCTGATAAGAAATAGAATCCCAATAAAACTTTTATAAAAAAAAATCACAAATCACAAATCCTCAGTTTAAGGGACATCTTACTACAACGGACAACTTTTTTGATCCCGTTGGTGTCCGTTTTAGTGAGGTTTCTCTGGAATTATTTTTATTTTAACACTTTTTTCCATTATACGTATCATTCGTCACCTCGAGAGCAGTAGGTAATATTCGTCTTTATCTAAAAAATACGCTGTTACATTAGACCCCCTGACTTGAGTCGTATTTAAATACCTGTCCGTAATTTTAAAATATTTCCCGAATTTAAATTACCGGATACATATATCGTTTGCTGGAGCCCCTCCTCTTCTACCCCAATGGCTTCTCGACCAAGAATGTATGTTTCTTATACTCTGCTTTCTTCATCATAAACAACAACAAAACGTATTATTCAAATAGTTTTGTGTTTTTTTTTTGTGTTGTGCGATTATCTTTCTTAAGAAATATAAATACACATATCTACTTCAATTCTTTCTTTTCATTATTACACTGTGTTGTTGTATTCGTTTTCCACTTCATTCATGGGTATTTATTTGTTGGAGCAAGGCATTTAATTAGTTGAAATACAAACAAAAAACAAATTAATTGACAGTTTTCAATTTTCATTTTTCAATTTGTACAGACGAATGTGCGTTGAAAGAGATTTTACAATTTTCCAGTCTTGGTAGTTTCTTTTGAATTTACTATGAAAGGATTAATTTTTACTGACGTTATAAAAAATTGCCAGTTGAATATTATATGTACATTATAAATTTTACACAAAGTGGCTTTTTTATAAAAATTAGTAGTATAATTTTAAAATTCACCACATGCAGATCAACAATGTAGTCATTTAAAATTGGATTTTTGTGTTTAGTTATCAAAATATATTTTCATTAAAATTTAAATCAAAGCAGTTTGTTATTCCTTTGTAAAAGTGCACGTGTGTTTAGTGAAATCTTTAAAGTTGCTAAGTGTGAATTACGAATTTATCACTTTTTATCATATTATCTTAATTTATCTTACGCAGAACAGTTTCGATTATTTCTTGTAACGTACAAATATTTAATCTTCTGTAGATATTTAATATACACGTTCGACGACCTCAATGGATATTTTAATAACAAAAACAATTGTGATAAATATTTTATGTTTTGTGATTTAAATTGCTTTATTGATACGGCTATAAGTAAAATATCATGCTTTTACATAGTCTATACATAAAAAAAATTATGTTTTATAATATTTTTATTTTTTGGTTTCTCCGTCTTAATCCTATTATTTATATTTAAATATTTGAAGTGTTCTGGGATACTCACATATAATGTGAAGAAAGAACATTTGGAAATGTGATATTTCTAATAAGATCATCATTTATAATGTTTGTTTAATACTTAGGTTGTGCAAATACTTTGTAAAAAAAAATTGCATACATTTTACCAGATACGCGATAATTTATAACATAATTTAAAACCTAACGCATCAAAAAATTAAAAAATTGCAATTTTACATAATTTATATAAAACCAATTATGTTGGCAAGTGTTAGATTTTAAGCCGTATGCATTAGAGTTTAGTTTAGCCGGGGTAACCTCATCCAAAAACATTATTATGATTATTGTGTTCTATTTACGGCTGCATATAATTCATGTTTAATTACAATTTCCGTCTAAAATGTTTATTTGAGTTTAGCATTATGAATACTCTATATGGAACTATTCATTATTTCTGTCAAAATAAAGAAATAGTTTACGCTACACTAAAACCGCACCTATGTATATCATTTATGCTTTTTTTTTTGTGTAAATACCTTATAGTTGTCGAAACAATCGTATTATTATTTAAATGTAATTTTAACTATATGGAATTTGAAACAAAACTTCATACGTTAGTAATTCAAAATGAGAGAAAGGCTTACACATTGTATCCGTGTGCCCATTGGCACAATCAAAAAATTTCTCTACATTTTTAATTATATGCGTAAATTAAAATGATTGTTCTTGTGATTCATCATATTTAAATTTGGTTGACAATATTTTATTGTTATATCTTATTCTGTTATCATCTTTTGTGCGCACGTGCTTTCCTTTGTATATCTTAATTATTGTGCAAAATATGATGGCACAATGACGATATTTTATTCTGGATAATTTTATGCCCACAAGCGATTTAAATTAGTGGAACTGATTTCAATGGATTTTTGTTGGATGATGTAGTTAGTTCTGAATTCCTTGTTCAGCATTTTAAATACTGTACAATTACTTCTAAATACAAATTAGTTAAATTTTTGTTGTTAGTTTCGATTGGTATACCAAATCAAGGCATGACATCATTATCTAAAATTATTTGCATCCAACGATGTATTCTCATTTGAGAAAGACTCATCCATGAACCAATAATGCATCACTGAGTAACAAGAAATGCGGCTATTAAATAAAGGATAATCTTATTAAATTTTTGTCTCAAATAAAAGGTTTGTGGGCTTCAAAAATAAATTTGTTTGCATGGTATATACAGTGCTGTTCAATGAAATAGCACACTCTAAGATTTTTTGCAAATTCTTCATTAACAAAAAAAATATCCGGGAAATACTTACTAAAATATTTAGCAGAACATTTCGCAAACACTTCAAGTTGCAGTTGGATAACGAGAAAAATTTACTAATTTATTTACAAAACATATTTTATTATAACATATAACATATAACATATTTTACCCGAGCATCAAAAATACCTCCCGTATTTTTGCAGATCGACAGGGGCTTGCAATTTCATTTGAAGCGATATCGTTCCCAAAAAACTCAGTTTAAGACAAAATTATGTGGATCTGATCCTAGAGATTTTGCCAATTGGCAACATACATCATGAAGTAACCAGAAGCTATTCCAATATTTAAAAAAAAAAAACTCCCTTATTATTGCAGATCGTCAGGGGCTTACAACTTCGTTTGATGTCATATCGTTCTCAATCAAAATCTAATTTTGATAGCCCCTGACGATCCACAAAAATTATAAAGGAGTTTTTTGATATTGGGATAGCTTCTAGTTGCTTAATGATGTATGTTGCCAATTGGCAAAATCTCTAGGATTAATACCGCCAAATTTTTCATTAATCTAATTTTGATTGGAAACGATATAACATCAAACGAATTGTAAGCCCTTGACGATCTGCAAAAAAAGGTAGGTGTTTTTGATGCTCAGCTTCTGTTAATGACATTTTATGTATTGCGACACATAACATCTCTTGAATAACCTCCTGACATAATAGTTTTCGTCTTACACAGGTCTACAATAATAAAATATGTTTTGTAAATTCATTAGTAAATTTTTCTCGTTGTCCAATCGCAACTTGAAGTTTTTGCGAAATTGTCCCCTAAATATTTTAGTAAGTACTTCCCGGCCATTTTTTTAGTTAATGAAGAATTTGCAAAAAAATCTTTGAGTGTGCTATTTCATTGAACACTACTGTACATAATGTACAATATATAAAATAAGAGGGATCGAACATGTAATCATCATAATCTGCTCTTACTTATTAACGTTTTATTCGAATTTAGCCGGAACATAATCTTAAACTATCCTAAATTAGAGTAATTTGAATTAAGCCAAAAAGTCTAAACCTTTAAGATAAACCTTAGTGTTCTCGTTTGTTCGTCTTATTAATGTTCTTGTTAGCTAAACGCAAAACGGGATACAACAGCTTTAGCAAGCATACCATTTGAAAACGCTATTTTTAAAATGCGGAATAAGAGTAAACTACATTTTGGATTGAGTTTTGGCTAAAAAAAAACTTATACGGGAGACAGACACAAAGTTAAACGTGATTTTTATTTATCCCGATTGTCAAAAATCGCGTTGTGAAAACGAAATAATTCAACTTTTTGTGAAGATTGTGTAATGACATTCGTCTGTCATTACACGATTTTCACCTAAACCGGATTATTTTGTTCCCACAACGCAATTTTCGACAAATATGACAACTGAAAATCGCGATTAACTCTGTGTCTGTCTACGGCATTAGGCCCGCATTTCTAGTCGTAACTATTGCTATTGTTATAGCAGCGATTTTCGAAAATCATTTCAAAAGCATGTCTAAAATTCGATACAAATTTAGATTTTAGCCATGTTTATAGTGATGGATTTTGATCACTATAAACTTTGTTATATTACAAACAAATCTTCTAGTGAGGTAAATAAATACGAAAACTTTTACTATAACTGTAGTTATAGTTATAGAAAGGACTATAAATTCGAGCCTTACTATTTGACAGCAAACACCTTATTATGGTTTGAGTCTTGGGTTTAAAACACTTTTTTGGTTTAAGTATTTACTAAAATAAAGAAAGATAAGAACCACAGTACACATAATAAGGTAATATACTCCGATGTTTCATTTTCGTTCTTTCTTGCGCATCTATATAAAAAAAAATGTAATATGGCGGACATAGTGACCAAACAAATCGTGTTTGTTAGTTTTGCGTAATAATTTTGTGTGTTGAGTGAATATAATTAAAATTTTGTGGAAAATTATACTGACTTTAATTCAAAATAATTAACAAGGTATCATTGATTAAATATTTCATAAACTTTCAGTCACGATCTCCGCCATTGTTGTTGTTGTAATTTTTTGACATCCTGCGCAATATATTATCTTATATATGTGTACTGTGGATAAGAACCATCTGTTTTTATAAAAATAAACGATATTTTGACATTTGCGTAGAAATATTGATTTATAAGGAAACGCCCAATTTAATAATTATTTATGTATTATGGTATGTGGATAAAATATAATTTGCTATTAATTAAAATAAATAATAAAAGGGCATGTTTATTAGGCACATTACGCGGTCAATATTAGTAAGCGTTTTCCATTGGCGAAAGCAAACTACTCGTAAGTACTTGTATCTACTCACAACAGAAGTAGTTACGCATAAAATTTGCGCTAGGTGGATTTTAGTTGCGAAAATTTCAATAGATGGCTTTTGGACCTTTTTCGATATTTTTCGAAAGTTTCTTATTACGTTCGAGTTTTTTTATTTTTTGGTGACGTAAAATGTCAAAATTAATACAAATTTATTTTGATATTGATATTACATTTTTAAGAAAAATGGAATTAAATATCAATGCGGTAAATATCAATGCTTTCCTTTCATTACATGTCCATTTTTTTTATCATATTTTCAATCTAATTTTAAATATCGCCATTACTATAATAAACAACTTTACAACAGACAAAACAACAACTAAATAGAAGGCTCTGTTTTATTTGTATCACTCAATTTCTCGTTCCATTGACGATTGTAAAAGTAGGGAGAACGACTCTCGCGGTAAAAATTTAAATTGAACTGAATACATAAAATTAAAAAAAAATGTAACAAAAATCGAATTAACGTCTAGATTATGCAAGAGCTAACCAGATTATTTACGAAAACCAACTTAAATTATAAAAAAATATCTAAAACAAGTAAAAACACACAATCAACATGAAAAACATGTATCCACGTCAGTTGAAACATTTTCCGCTATGTTGAATCGGTGATGCTCCAATCGTCAATTGGGTATCTACTCGCAAGTACTTCCAAGAAGCAAATTTTGCCCATTGGAAGACGGCTAAATGACATTAATATTTGTAGTCTTACTTTGGCAATTTGGCAATTTTACAACAACAATGCCGTGTATTTTCATTCCGGAATGAAGAGTTTCATTCCGCTGAGATGAAGGAATAGAAAAATTCTCTTCTTCACCTAGTTGCAGTGTTTACCGCTAGAGTAAATATATTACATATGTATACATATTTAGTTGGTATTAAATAACAATTATCAATTTTTCGATAAATCAGAATTTTAAATTTTGTTAATTATCATTTGGAATTAATTATACTTTATTCAATAATTTGTTATCACTATTTAATGTTTGTTAAAATTCTAAAAAATAATTATATTTTAGAGCTTGGTACCAACTGTTGAAAGTAAAAAAAAAAAAATATTCTGAAAAAGAATTGCTCTTACTTTGGGCAAAATTTCATTCCTATCCGGATAGGAATAACTTATACCAAAGTAAGACGGCAATTAATTGGCGATTGGAAAAGTAGCTAATGCGATACCTATCGGAAATAAAATAAAGTTTCTCACCCAATACCTTGTCCATAAGAAATACATATAAAAAGTATCTATCGGAAATAAAACAAACTATCGTAGCCACCATCAAAATTGTGCCAGTTCATTCGTCAATCGTGTAACTTGGAGTAAAGAAGAATGACGGTCGGAAAAGATGAAAATCCGGATTTTCTGATTTCGAGATATCATTACTGGTATATGGTGGGGATAATGTCATTATTAGTGACCGTGAAGGATTCGCGTCATTACTTTTTTACATCATTCTACTCGTTCGGCGATTTATCTGTCAAATTATAAAAACGACAATTATTACTGCGGAATTAATAAATGTGTACAGAATATAAATAAAGTGTGTATGTTATTACAAATATTTTTAAAGAGTTATAATAATTTAAACATCAAAAATGAATGATGATGAAAAAATTCCAATTGCCATTGCTTGAGGTGACACACTTAATACTATACAACGGCGGTGTTCACACGAAGTTAACATTGCAACGCAACACGACAATTCCTCGCGTTTAGACGAAATAATAAAATGTTTGTTACTTATCTATATATGTGTTTTGTTATTTTATTCTTTGTAGGAGGCGTTTAGGCTTGTCTCATGAAAATAAGTGAGTACCCATGTACAACCTAACAAAGTTAAAATAAGTTAAAAATGTTTGATTTTATGACAGTAATTACAATTCTACTTTCATAAAGTACAAATAAATATTTAAAGCAACAAAGAACAGATAGAAAAAAGCAAAACGAATTGGTTTTCTGTGAAGAGATAACACAATTTTAACTTATTTTAACTTTGTTAGGTTGTACATGGGTCACTCACTTATTTTCATGAGACGCAATCTGAAAATCATTAAAGAATCCCATTTCATTGTGCCTGTCGAATTTCATTATAATCGTTTAAAAAATAGCCAAGTAACAAACTAATTTACCATTTTTTCATAAGCTGCATCAAAAAATCGTATACAATCGCATTGCCTACATACCTGTCAAATTTCATCGTAATCTTATTCAAAATTACCAAATTCCATTAATTTCATCTGAAAATCATTTTCACCTGTCAATTTCCTCATAATCGTTAAAAAAATAATCAAGACATAGCCAAGTTACAGGCTAATCGACCATTTTCTAAAAATTGTTTTAGATGCTGAGAATATTTTGGATTTCCAAAATACATATACGAAAAATAGTGCATTACATACTTATAAAAATAATGCATTACCTGCAGTTTACAAAAAAAGCACAATCATTTTCTTGGAAAAGTGTCACTTTTATTTAGTTCATATTATTGCTACATTTTAAATTATTACATATTTTAGTTTTAAAAATTAGAACTTTATTAAATATGGAGCTATTTTCTAGTTGAAAATATTTCTACAATTGTAAAAATTGGCACTGTGTGATATGGTATGCTCTACTAAGGGTCTGCTCGAATTCTGTAGTACTTAATTGTTTTCTCGTAGTAGTTTTTGGCATATAATAGGGGCACTCATCAGAATTACTACAGTCTTGCCCTGTAGTAGAGTTTGACAGATCGGAAGGAATTAATGTTCGTTTGGACATAAGCATAAAATTACATAATTTAGACTTTATGAAATTTAATTTAAATTAATTAAACTAAACTAAATAAATGATTTTATTTAGTGATCCGCCAAAAAATTGTTTATGTTCTAAGACTACATGTAGCACTACATTTTTCTTGGTCAAATCTTCTTATCTCGAAAAGAAGAAAGATAAATTTCAGAAGTTTTAGGGAATTTATAGTTTCATGGCATTTAATGTCATAGGATTGGCCTAATTTGATATTAAGTTCAGTATAAAAATTTCTCATTTTCAGTTATATGTTGGAATTATTTGTGGAATTGGAAATTAACAGCCTTGAATGATTGTGTCTTTTAACAAACTATAATTAATATAAAAACTACAAAAGTTTGATTGTTTGATCATCTTCATCCATTTTTATTAATTAAAATAACAAAATTCAAAATCGAAAATAGTTAAATTATTCAATTCACATTTACACAATTAAAGTCAAACAAAAATAGTATTCGGGCAGCGAAATAAGCGAAGGAGAATGTTTTACTTTTAAAGTGTCAAAAACTATAACGAGAAAATAATTACTACAGTATTCGAGCAGACCCTTTATCTAAGCCTTCATTTTTGACATAAGGTTCATTCACAAATCTTTATTATAACGCTGTTCGAATTGTGTAATAATATTTTGGCTTATTTACACGACTCATATATTTGTTGTCTCACAGGAAATTTGCCTTACCTCCTTCACGATCAATATATAACCACAAATTAAACTATTCATAACATTGAACAATTCTATGACACTCTTACACTCACAATAACACTTATTAACGCACTCAATAACACTTTATTACGAAATTTAAATCGAAAATAAAAATCACAGCCAGAGAAATAAATCACGTCCTAAACGAAAACAAATCCTTCTTCATATCAGCGAATGATCAAATCGACTTCTTTGAAGTAAAACGCTAAGGCGACTACATCAATCACATAATGAATTTATTTTTTATGTGTCAAAAATCACCATAGGATTTGAGTTTGATAATTTAGGTGTGTGCGGTATTATAAATATATAAATATCAAAAATTAGTACCACAAAATTCTAGGTGGGCTGTGTCGTCTACACGGCCGCAGGTGATTTACGTGATAATGTTTATGCGCAGTGAGAGTAATGATAGTCTGAATATATTTATTATTTTAATTTAAAATAAATTATCTGCCAAAGGTTCTTTGCACAAATCAACACTTTCCGCAAATATTGACATTCTGAACATGCGGTGTAAGGCGTTATCACCCCAAAATATTATCACTGGTCGCGAATACCATTCATCATCATCATTAAGTTGACAAATAATTCGATAATAATTTCGGATTGTTTCGAAATTTTCGTGGGTTTTCTAGATTTTTGTTACAGACTATTCTATCCGAAATTATTCATTAATATACAGATCGTTCGGTATTATTGAAACCGAGATTTATAGCATTCAGAGATTATTCCGCGGTTTATTCTTGATTTCTCAAATTTTCGACATTTTTAAAGATTTTCGAATTTATTCGAAATTTGTGTGGCTAATATTCGGCGCTGAGCTTTAAGTTGCTGAAACTTGCAGAGTTACACATTTAAATGTGAATCGTGATATTTAGTAAATTTTTCGAGATTATTCAGAATTATTCACGAATGTCCAGGTTACTTTCGTTTTAGATGGTGGTGATTATAATTTCCTTCAGTTTAACCTATTTAAATTTTTACAATTTTATGCATTTTCAAAATTCGTTATTCTTGAGATTATTCCGAAATTGTTAATAGTTTTCAAATCTATATTCGAAGTTAGTGATGCTTTCGATATACATACTGAGAAATCGTCATAGCATTAAGTTAATTGCAAGAAGCTTCCTTTTATTTGAGACCATGAAAATGAATCACGTTTTGTTTCATCTCAGGTTTGAGAAAAGCTCCACCTATCGTGTAAAGCAATTTTTCAAACGCTTCAAAATATGCTTCAATGTCTTGTTACCTTCTCTGCAGCCTAAGAAGATGGATTCTGGAGACAGAAAATCAGCGGTGGCGTTGTAGAAGCAATTCGAAGTGTAATCAATGTAATTTTGCCACCACCATTGTTTACTCGTGAGTTTTCAAGGCATTGCCTTGAAGAAAGAGAACTTTCCTTTTCGCAAAATTTTTTCATTTAGCCTTGATTATATCGCTCAATTTATCTAATAACACATTAGAATACTCGCCAATCATTGTTTTTCCTTTTTCTAAATAATTGGTGAGAAATATTCCAAGTGTTTCCCAAATAATATTGGCTCGTCCATAAATGCCAAAATATTGGCTCGTCCATAAATGCCAACTACCAATTTTGAGGCAGCTTAAATTTTTCGTTTTATTTTCATTCCGTTTTCATAAACAATCTGTTTTCAAATTTTTTATTCCAGCAACGACTTTGGTTTTCTGAATTATTTTCTTTTTGGAACTTAATAATTTACAGTAATAATAAAAAATGTCCAATTATCTGGTAAGTCTGCAATAATCTCAAACATTTACCGAATATTTATTCTAAAAATCCCACAAATCTCGAATAGTCTACAACAATTCTCTCGAAAGTTACGAACAATCTCGATACTATAAACAATCGTGGAAAATTTGAAGTATCCCCAAAAAATGTTTAAATGACAACCTCCAAACTTATCTGTATGTAACTTAATGCTAGGCAAATTTCGTAAAAGATAAAAAACAAATAAAGTCTCAAGAACAAAAATACTAAAAAACTCTTCATATAAAATCCTATCATAATCTTGAAAAATCGACATAACAATAAGAATATCGATTAATCTGAAAAATATTAAGAAGGCATGGGAAAACGTTGAATAATCTCGGAAATATTGAATAATGGTTAGTATTTTTATTGTCATAAGTCTCAACGCATTTTAAATCTGGAAATCTAGATAAATCCAAAAATCTAAATTTAGAACCTTATCGTCTGAAAGATTATAAAACTGAATACTACGCTCAATCCAACTCTAAGTTAAGCTGAAAAGTCTTTAAAATGTTAACCTTACAGCAAAGAAACTTCGAATATGCCTAAAAACCTGTAAAATAATAAAATCTCTAAAATTCTATAATATTCCTAAAAATCTGTAATAAATGCTATAAATAAAAGCAACAAAAATGTCTTTCTCCAAAAAAATTAACTGAAGGGCGTCGAATAATCTCGAAAATATTGAATAATATTGATAAATTGGAATAACCTCGATGCCAAGCAAATTAAAGTTAATCAAATCCGGAAATCTGTAGGTTAATTCAAAAATGTCAAAATCTCTAGTTTCACGAATCTAACCCAATGCTAAGTTTAATTCAAACCAAACTAAACTCGAATAAACTTATAAATCTCGGAAAATCACATAAAATATAGAAAAAGTTACATGATCTGCCAGAAATGAGATTATCGAAATTCGATATTTTTGGATCAACCTAGATTTTGGGATTTGAATACTTTTTAATTTCCTCAAAGCGGAGATTATTCTTGGATTTTGAGAGCCCATTATATTATTCAGATTTTACTTGAGATTAGTCGAAATTGAATTCCCACTTACAAAAAGTTCGATCTACTCTTCAGGTAGCTACGACCAAACTACAAAATATAATGCTCACTTCATACATTAAGTATGAGGCAAGAACGTTCTGATCTAGCGAATTATATTCACTAAATCAAAAACTCAACAACTCTGATTAACAAGTCAAAAAATGTTGTGATTGCTATTATTGCTAATATATTTTGTCTATAAAAAGCCGAAATAATCTTATTGATTTTAATACCGGTATGTAAACGATTAATGACATAAGCCTACTTTTGCTTTCTTTCTTTAATTTTGGATTCCAGATTATTAAAAGATATCAATAATTTCCTATCTATTTTATCCGCTGGAATATTGTTGCGCACTTCGATTAAGATATAAATTTCCAAATCTTTAAAAATTTCATGTCTCGATTTTTTTTTGATTCTGTTTAGATTTTTGAGAAATTTGAATCATTTCGAGAAAATCTCAATTTTTGCAAGTTTAAAACTTTATTTTAGGAATTTTAAAATGTCAGGCTTATTTTAAGGTTCTAGAATCTTACGACATTTTGGAATTTTCACAATTTAAGTATTTCACGAAATTTATAAAAAATTGTAAAATGGGTTAATTGCTTAAAGCCGTTGAGTGCTTCCATATTGTTAAAAATTTCATGTTTTGGAAAATTCGTATAATTCATCACTATCGCTTTGAATTACTTCGGTCTAAAAAGACCACTGAGATATATATGTACATGGATACGGCATAGGCAAAAATTCATGGTACAAGAAAAAAAACGAAGAAGAAGAAGAAAAAAAGCTTGTGTCTGTGTGACAGAGAACGTATTTATTTTCCTTGTCTTGAATTGGTTTCGAATTTTCCGAAATGAAATCATATGAACCTAACCTTCGTACCGCTATTATTACATAGTAAGCTATGACTTTCGAGTCAATAAATGCGTTGTTTTTTTTTTTTTCAATACACTAAATTGTTCTATCACATTTTTGTTTTTACAAATGTTTAGTAAACAAGTTTGTTTATGTTCGAAAGTTTGACGTTTCACAATTTTTTTTTTTGTTTTTATTTTTTTTCCAGGTGTGTATTGAAAATTTCAAGGGAAAATAGTGAAAAATAATTAAAATATTTTCCGAAGATTAGTAGTGCAATGTGTGAATAGTTCTAATAATGCTTCAATTAGTTAATCAGTCTCAAAATCTTTGTATGTTTAATGAGTCAAGCGCAAGTTTAATGTTAACAAAATTATTTTCGAGTCCAGTACGGCCCTTTTTCGGAATTAGCTTTTTAGAGTGTGAGGCATATATAAAATGAGCGGTACAACTAAAAAAAAACTTGTACCATTCAATTTTGCTGTTTACTATGATAAATATTTTGCATGTCGTCTCCATGTATATATCTCAGTGAAAAAGACCAAAGTATTGAAATTCTGTCAAAAATTACGAAAAATTTTGTTGGTCCAAAATCACTTTTCTTGACGTTTTGAAGGTCCCTGAGTCTGAAAAACAACAAAAAATGTCCGTCCATCGGAGTCCGTCCATGAAGGTTAAGTTGGGGGCCAATTTGCGAGTTGAGTTGAAGTTGAGTTGGAGCTGGATTAGGATGTAGTGAGCAGTTCACAATTTTTTTATATATGCTGGTTTGAGAATTGAGTTTCACATAGTATATGCGGTTGAGCTGAGTTCCGTTTGCGGGCTGAATTAGTACTAAGTTGGGGTTCGTTTAGGGTTTAGTGAGCAGTTAAACTGAGGATTTGTGATTTTTTTTTATAAAAATTGTATTGGGATTCTATATCTTATCCGATTTTGATGAAATTCAGTATTTCCAATGGAAATGGGATTCTCAAATTATTTTTAGATGAAGTTCTGGAATATGGCCAAGTATGATGTGTGTTGGAAATTGGATTCTAAAATGTTTTTTGGATGATGTTCTGGAATATGGCCAAGTATGATGGAACTTGCTCATTTCTCAACAGATTATGATGAAATTCGACATTTGTATTGGAAATGCGGGATTCTAAAATAATTTTTGGAAGAAGTTCTGGAATATAGCTAATATAGGTGTAATTTGGCTAGTTCTTAACCGATTTTAGTAAAAGATGACAACCACGATGAAAATGTGATTCTAAAATAATTTTCGGATAAAGTTCTCGAATATGGCCAAGTATTACGAAACTTGGCTATTTCTTAACCGATTATTTTGAAATTTGTTATATGCCTTGGAAATGGGATTTTAAAATGATTTTTAGATATAATTCTGGAATATGGTCAAGTAAAATAGAACTTCCCTATTTCTTAACCTATTTGGAGGAAATTCGACAAATGGGTTGGAAACTGCATTCTTAAAGTATTTTAAGATTAAATTCTGGAATACTGGTGATTAGGATATATCTTAGCTATTTTAAATCGATTACTTTTTTTGGTAGATATATTATAAATGACTGGCCTCTTCATTTTTCTGATTAACAAGTCGAAAATGTTGTGAATGCCATTATTATTAATATATGTGTCTATAAAAAGCCGAAAGAATCTTATTGATTTAATACAGACAACTAACTTCTCATCTTTTAAATCGATTATGATGAATTTCAACGTTTCCAACTAATAGAAGGAAATGTGATATAAAAATTATTTTTGGTTGAGGTTGTGAGGAATATGTCAATATGGCTTTTAGATTATATTGTCTGATGAGGTTTCTGTAAATTATGCAGCTATTAAAGTTTCTTTGAGGCAGCCTAAACTTCTATTCCAATTGTTTAACAATCGAGATTATCTTCGAAATAATATTCAAATTCGCCCACAAACTTTTCTCGCCAATCCCTCGCTTTAAACGTTGGAGTATGCTTCTTGAGTTATTTATTGTCAGCGCTATACGTTTGGCCATGCTTCAAAAATGAAGTATGTGGCGGACACGCGCTGAAAAATTAAAACTACTAACGGTAGCATAGAGTCTCGGATTTAGCAGTATGATTTTAGAATCACCTTTCCATCATAAATCTTGAATTTCATCATAATCGATTAAGGAATAGGCATGTTCTATCCTAATTGGCCATATTCCAGAATTTCATCCAAAAATCATTTTAGAATCACATTTCCAACGCACATGCAAAATTTCATAATAATCGGTTGGGAAATAGGCAAGTTCCATTTCACTTGGCCATATTAAGTTTATCCAAAAATCATTTTAGGATCCCATTTCTATCGTGGATGTCAAATTAAACTAAAATCCGTTATGAAATAGATAAGTTTTATCCTAATTGGCCATTGCAAAACCTGTATATGTGCAAGATATTTAAACAAGTCCATACGCCTTGACCAATTTGAACCCAACTTTACACAAATATTATTTTTGGAGGTTGAGCTGAACACTGACTTAAAAGATTCAGTTTGGGATTGATTTGGGAGTAGACTTAATTTTGAAGACCGAAGTTCTAATGAAGTTTCAGCCCTTTATATTTTTACATTACCATTCTATATTATTTATTAATCAACCGTTAATAGTTGAAATTTTCCCAGCAATGGCTATTCTTTCCGCTGTCCGAATAGTTGATAATTAATTAGTGCTCTACTAGGTCATCAGGAGGCGGGCTAAAATGAGACGTTTTGTCTTTATTTGATTGCAATTAGCAATTTTTCATTAACATCGTGAAACCGACGGATTAGTAAAGTAATCTCTCGTTTCAATGATATAAAAATTGTTGAATATTATCTACGTTTTCCGAAAGTAAATCGCAGTTAATTGTAAGAAATTTGATGATTTTTTTTAATCTCTTCCTGATGAATTTAAGATTAAAGTTACGAGTAAAACAAAAAATTACTCCGCTGAAAGCTTTCTTCAAAGCTATTTTAAAAAACATTCAAAAATGCTTAAATCAAATATCTCAATTTGTTGCGGGGTTCAATCAAGACTTGATATCAGTTTTAGAACGTTCAAGATAGGGGATTCAGAATAGCGTCTATTAACGTGAGAAGTCTAATATTGAGTAATTTTTAAATATTTAATTGTACATGATTTTATTTTGGATGTTTCGTTTTCCCTGAATAAGAAAATAGTGTCTGATTTTAAGAATTGGAAACGGTGGATGAAAGCTGAATTAAAGTTAGCATAAGAACTGCAATCTTAAGGAACTCCGGTGCGTACCATCGGATTTTGCTATTTTTATTTTTAGATTAAAGTTACAACAAAATTACTCTGCTGAAAGCTTTTTAAAGTATTTAAAAAAAAAATAAACATTAATCTAGACTTAGATTTTTTTTTTCTGACAAAATTCTTCAAAATCGTATGATGTGCAGTGGGTTTCGTGGGAAAGTTATAACATGTTACGAAAAGTGTGACTCTTTAAACTTTGAAGCCAAGATCAAGTTCAGGTTCCGCCACTGTTAATTTCCTGGCAATAATTTGTTCCAAGTTAGATATTAAGATTTTTTGAAATACTTTGATACATAAATCCAAAGAGAGAATATATTGTTAAATAAACTCTTTCGTTAACCATTTATTTTTGAACATCGATAAGTGGTTAGTAAACAAATTGACTGAACAGTTGACAAATTGTTTTCAACTCAATGTAACTATTAACAAATTACTTACTATACATTTGGATTACCAAATTATTTCATTTATACGATGGATTTTTCATATCTTACCGATATGGTGTCAAATTCTCTTAAAGTTCACAATCCGCAAGGATCACTAAGAAAAAGTAAACGATATAAAGTAAAAGACCCTCGAGAATTATTTATAGTAAATTTCGACTCAAGACGTCAAAAATGCTAAAATAATTGGGGCATAAATACTTTCTATTTCAACGTTTCTACATTTTAAAGGGTAAACAAATATTTGCTTTTGGTTGTTTACAGTTCTTTAATTCGCTGAAGCTTATCAGATGGACAACAAGATATTTCACCTAAGTTTAAATATTTTCAATTCGACTATTTAAGATTAAAAATTTGCGAAAATTAAAAAATATAGATTGATTTTATTTTCAGAGCTTTAAGCTTTTTAATTTTCATATTATATTTTCCAAATTTCAAGCAAAGTCACTTTTAATTTTTTAAGAAATTATAAAGTTTTGCCAAATTTTAATATTCTAATTTTGTAAAAGTGTTCAATTTCTAAAAAAAGGAACAATTTTTTAAATATTCGGATCGAATTCGTTGCAGTATTAAATCGTGCTTACATAACAAGACGAGTTTTGTAAGATTTTGACTTTTCACAAATATTGTTACTTATGTATGTTACGTTTTGCCAAATTTTTACCACTACTTGATCCATTACCCTCTTGAGGGTGATATTTGCCGAAGGAGCAGTACCGCTCTAAAACTTTAATTTACCAATATGGGTTAATATATATAGTTCAGAAGTTAAGTAGTAATTAAGTAATATTGACAAATACTCAAAAAGTCACAAACAAATTTTCTAATCTTCTTAACTATACTAGGCCAATGAGTACTTGTGGCTGAATAATCAAATTTTTAATTTGCAAATGTCAAATTTTGTCTCATTCAATCAATTCTGACTTAATCAACATTTAATAGAAGTAGCTCAATTTCAATTATAAATAATCCTTAGGCTTAAGACTTCTAAGACTATTCGAACTTTTGAAATTATAAGCCAATTTATCCGTGGGTTTCAATATTTTTCGAAATTTTCAAGGGGTTGAGTTCCGCCTTGTTACAGAATTAGTGATTTATTGAGACGCTTGTTTCTGAGTTTTCTGAAATTTGCATAAAATTGCTTAAAATTACCTTGCATTTTGATGTCGAAAATGTTTTGAGAATATTTGAGACTTTCGAAGATCCTTGAGAAAACCAAAGTTGTTAGTGACCAACATTTTAACAGAAAATAGTTACAAATATAAAATGGACCTTTCTTACCGTAAAAATTGATTCAACAAGATATTGAGTGAAAAGTCAAAACAACATCATTTCCTTTTGTATTGTCACTTAGTTGCATGCTCAATTAAAATTACTTTTTTTGCCTATTTAAATATCGGTTATAAGTTTTTGCGTGTGATGCTTGAATGTAAAACGAAAAATATACGTTGCCTATAATTTGGTGGTGGGTATAGCAGACTACGTTTACTTTGTTTTGAAAAATCTGAATTAGCCACCTCTGATATTAACCATTTCAAACGTTAGACTGCCCTCAAGGTAGAACGACTAAAAGATTGTCACACTGTCCATATTCCTCATTAAAACCATCATTATTGTGCTGAAATAAAAACATTATGAGACATTTTAAAATTTTATCGCCTTGCATGAAAATCGAGAATGATTTCCGTATGAGGGATTCGTGAATTTAAAGTAATTAACCATGAAAATGAGCTGCAATTATTACTTTTCCCACTATAACGAAGTTATATTGGGTAAGTATTATAATTGCGAAAAAAATTTTGTTCCAGATTTTCACATTTATCGACGAAATAGGTTACCAGGACCCCGAAACACCGATCAAAAAAATGTCGTGTCCGTCCTTCCGTCCGTAGCAGTTTGTGTTAACTTTTAGGTCCATTCGAGTATAGAATAGAGGGAGTTGCATTGGAAGAGAAAATTGAAAAACAGATTTTCTCAAAAACGGGACCGACGATTTGTTTGTTATGTTGATGATGAATTTGGCAATTCATCATCTACTTGTTCACAAAATTTGAAGTCGATTGAAGCATTGCGTGGGGGTCCTTTTAACAAAAAGAGTAATATAAATTTGTTTATCTGTTCTCCCGGCCAATGTCGAATTTTCCGAAGAAATATATTTCTACAGTTAATACACCTTGCAAATTCCAACAATTGTTCCCTAGGTGTCTTTAAGATAAAATGAATAGATTACCATGTAATATGGAATTTAAACTTCTAAACTTACCTAAAAAACTTTGCTGGTGGCAAATAATATCGTCAATATTTAAAAATAATTATATCTAGTGAGCTTTTGAATATAGCAAGGTAACTATTCCCGTTCCTATGACATTTAGCTTATTTTGTTGACCAAAATTGAATCTAAACTATTTTGGGTTTATTTGTTTCCCAAGAAAATAGCCAATTTGATTTAATTGGCAAAAGCCAACTTTTCGAAATAAAATTTAAATTTAATATGTAATATGACCTCGTGGCAGGTATCATAACCAAAAATTAGAATTGGGTTTAATTTAACCCAATAATTTTTTGGGTTAATGTTATTCTTGCGAGGGTTTATCCTATGCAATTGTTGTTGTAAATTTTTCAAGGAAATACGCTTATTGATGTTTCTGTGACGTTTTTTATTGACATTTTATGATATTTTAATGATTAAAATTTCAACGACATGTTGATCGATACATTATTTGTGAATTGATTTAATAAAAACGCCTTTAAGGTCGCTGTACGAGTATGGATATAAATCCGTACAATCTGAATCCGAACGAAGTTAGTAACTTATTTTACCGTTTGCTAAATAAATTCCCGTAAATTCGTCTATTTTACTTATCAACCTCTCTTTGCTTTTAGTTTCAATAGTAACAAATATAATATGTATATATGATAATATCAATAATAACAAAATAACAAATTTTTTTAAAAATCGAAAAGTCAGAAATAGGCAAACAAAAAACAAATTGGGGAAAAAATAGTTCGTAATAATATATTTTTTGGTATGGTTATGTTGGTTTTCTGCGGATATTTTGCTTAATGTTGAAATAATTTTAACTCGAGAGGAGAAATAGGGGAATATTATTTCAGTCACATGACAATATTTGGATAATTTCATTGGATGAATTAACGAATTCAGATTGTACGGATTTTTATATCCATACTCGTGCAGCGACCTTTAAAGGTATTATTTGTGAGTAATAAATTCTCTTGGTATTCAGGGCCGATTGTATGAACACCGCTAAATAAAAAAAAATCCGAGAGTAATGATTAATCGCTACTCAAGGATTTTATTTTTCGTCGATTGTATGAACGTTGCTAAATAAAAATTTAGCCTTTCTTTTATTGCAGTTTTATAGCAATTTTTTGTATGACTGGCAATACTTTTTCTATGACGTTTACTTTGTTGATGTTTATTAAACATTTTTTTGTTTATTTAGAGGAAAATAAATTTTCAATTTCCGAATTTGACATTTTCTTCCTTTTTGAGTCCATTTTTAATAATTAAGTTCTTTTATAAAAATGTCTCGTTTGTATGTTACACCACATTTGAAATGTCTAAAAAACAAAAATAAATTTTATTAGTCTCTGATTCAGTCACCAAAAAGAGAGGATAAAACGGATAGTAAAAAAAAATCATCGATTAATTTTCTGATTTAGCATCGTTCATACAATGCAAACTACACTAAATCAGAGGATTAATCATTTATCCTCGTTCATACAATCGGGCCTCAAAGTCATATATAACTAATACCAAATTACTATGGATATGGAGGCTTTAAAATAATATCACGCCATTAGTGTGGAACAGGTTTAGGAGAGCTGGGAGATATATAAACTGAAAAGCTATATGACAAGAAGGTGGTATGGGGAGGTGGTGGGGATTTGGTAACAAATGATAATTAACGTTAATTCTGATTTTGTATTGTTGTGTTTTGTTATTTTGTATTTTTTAATGGTTCACAGCGATGCCCCTCGTTCAAATTGAAGCACTAAGTAAATAATTATATCGGCCAATTCTTACATTGCTCACATAAACTTGTGATCTGAACCCACGGCCCAAATTTTCAGAAAATAAATTTTTGATCATTGTGGATGTCCTCTGAATGGAATATAACTTATTGGAGTATAATTTTTAAGGACTTTTAACGGTATACTAGGGTTGTATAACTACTTATGTAGATCTAATTGTTAAAGGTCGCAGATGAAAAATGGCCAGTGTCAGTTCAAATAATCTAACATTATTTGTGAGTCTGTGATTTGATGGTATGAGGGTAGAAGATTTATATTGTCGTGATCAATTATTGTCGTATTCGGGAAGAGGTCTCCAAATTTAAGAAAAGCCTTGACATATTTTAAGGACCTTGCTTGGCCAAAATAACGTAAGAAGCGCTAAACCGGGCGTAATGCTTTCTGTAGACAAAGTTTTACGACGCTCTTCCACTTAAATCTGGCTGAATTTCACCAATAATACTTTCAAAGTTGTTTCTTAATGCTTAAATATTGCTGATATGTCACCATTCACCATTGACTCAAAAATCACAGCACCAGAAACAGTTAAATTCTTGAGAAGCACGTTTAATTGACAAGTTCGGTTATGCTCTAGCACTGTCTTTTTCAGTTTCAAATTTATCAACTATACGATGAATAGAACGTTCAGTTGGCGAGAATATCTAAGTACGAAAAGTTTGAACTCTGATTTTGAGAGTACATTTTTATAATTTGTAAACGTTGTTGAAGAAATTATTTCACATATGGCAGCATGGGCAAAGTTAGAACATTCCCAAATGTATTACAATTTATGTACCTTTTAGTCATTGTATGAAGTAAAAAGTAAAATGATTTTACTTAAATTCTTTCAAAAAAACTGTTGTTTATCAGATGAGTTTAATCGAATTTTTTATCTGTAGAACAAGCTTTAACTTGATGTTCAAATATTATTGCCCAATTATTAAAATTTAAAGACATTCACTTGCTAACAAGTAAAAGTCTTTAAAAAGTTAAAGTAAAAACTTTAACTTTTTTTAGTCACATCATCCACTGAGATAAACCCCATCTTTAGCTCTAATAACAATAATAATACGGTTTTCTCAAGCCACCTGGCCTAAACTGTGTGAAAAATCTTGCATCATCAATTTCGTTGATGAACCAGGTTTTCCTATTATTCTAAACGATCAGAATATGGGAAATCATTCTGTTTCAAGGGAAGCCACCACCATTGAAAGTGAGCTTTGCACCTACAAAAGAAAACCTAAAAGTGCCGTGAGACCATTAGTTTCGTGTACTGAATCAGTTAGGTTAAATTCCTGTTTTTTTTGCGATTTTTTTTTCTGTCCAATACCCTTGTCACACATTAGCTTGCTGGAGGCCTTCACCCACACTTCGAAAGGTCGCAATTTAGTAAGGTATGGTGCTTATTAAATTTGTTGCTCTCTTTAAATGGCTGGTTTGCAATTACCAATTATTTAGAAAATTCGAAGCTTAGCCAAAAAATATACCTGAGGCACACAACTAAATTCAATTTCTAAAATCTTAATAAAATATAATTCTCAAATTTTTAAAATCGAAAAAAATTAAATCGGAAACGCATGCTGCAGCCTTAATAAATTAAAGCAGTTTATGCCAAGGCAGAGAAAACAACTAATCTGCAACAGTAGACCTGGAGATAAATACTTGCAACCTAATTCCGTCGAAGGCCGGACACATTCATAAGAAATTAACGCATTTTAGGGCCCTCTTTAAAATGGCCGTGCCCGTCACTAGTAAGAGCCGCGATTTAGACTCTCTACTGGCTCCTACCCATAGATAAACCATATTTAGTGGCGCTTGAATTAGGCCCACCAATAGAAAGTCTCGCAAAGAAACAGCTAGAAGTGGTAAGCCGTTGCTGTTTTTATTCACTTAGAGCACAGTTTTTGATCGCCTTCTAAAAATTGTTAAATGCTAAAGAAGCAAATGGTTCCGATCCGATTTTGTTTCACCCAGCTCCGGGTTTTGCTAAAAAATTAGCAACCTCATTATCCCCAGAGTCATAATTTGCCGAAACCCATATGATCGTCACTCTAATACTTGTACAAAGAAAATGAATAATTTATTGAACAGCCCTTAACAAATTTTGACACAATCTAGGGATTATCTAACGAATTCAGCCCTTCACAAGAAACGATTAATGAAAACCATACACAAATTCAAAGTCAGTTTCTTATTAAAGTCATAAATGCAAAAGTTAAGTTTATCACAAGCCCTTTTTTGACCGTAATTCCGGTGGTTTGTAGAAATACTTTAACCGGAAACTGGATTCGCTGAATAAAGATGATTTTCAACGTGGTTTTAGGTGGTGATTTTTGTTGAACAAATTTCGTCGGCGGAAAATCGTACAACATTTGATGCAAAAATTGCTTCTTATTTATATGGCTGACCCCAGGGTCCGGCCATTTGATAATTTTTTCATGAAGTGCATACTACGGACATTCGAGAAAAATCATTTGACTTTGGGAGCTTTGATTTTTGTTGAACAAATTTCGTCGCCGGAATATCGTACAACATTTGATGCAAATACTGCTTGTTAGTTATATTGCGCACTCCACGGACCGGCCCGGCCATCTCATAATTTTTACATCAACTGCATACTACGGACATTCGAGAAAAATCATTTAGCTTTGGGACTTTTGATTTTTGTTGAACAAATTTCGTCGGCGGAGAATCGTACATTTAATGCCAATATTGCTTATTATTTATATGGCTGACCCCAAGTTCCGGCCATTTGATAATTTTACATCAAATAAAAATGTTTGTCACATTTGTGTGCTCTCGAAACAGCTATTAAATTATGTCTTCTAATCTAGTACGAATTTTATTAAATTATAAACGATTTTATTCTATAAACTTTGATATTTGGAAATTGTACTAAATCCATTGTCTTGGACACCAGTTGAACAAACATTTGATTTAGCGTATGTCCACAAGAACCAAAGTTATGAGTAATAAATTTGAACAAAAATGAGTTGGGAGACGGTTTGAGTGTTGAGTTTCAGTTGAAGTTGGGTTTGGGTTTAGTATTCAGTTCAGTTGGGTATTGAAGTGAGTTTTGGGTTAAAAGCAGCTCGAGTTAGTTTGAGTGGTTCATGCTCATGCACTCATGTAATTTTTCATACTATGCGGTTTTAAGAGTTGTGTTGATTTTGGGGTTGAGTGCGGAGGTTAAGTCGACGGTTTAGTTGGGAATTTATTTGGTATTGAGTTGGAAGTTAGCTTGGGTTGTTTTGAGTTGAGTTTATGCATGTAGATTTTAGAATTAAGGGTTGAGTTGGGTTAGAGTGGGGATTCAGTTAGGGATTTATTTGAAGTTAGTTTGAGTTGAGTTAATATATGAATCTATTTTCTCAGAACGTGTAGATTTGGCGATTAAGTCAGGTGTTTTGTTTTTAGTTGATTTGGTTGATCTGGGGATTTATTTGGGGTTTGGTTTGTGTTGGAATTTAATTTGAGCTTTTCTGATTTGAATTTAGTTTTTTGAATCGAGCTGATTTCCAGAGTGTTCTCCCAATGGTCCACATTGTTACAACACATATTCTTAATTAAATAATTCTACGTAACTTCTAAGTAAAATTCAGAATTTAACAACATGTTCTTGTCCTTGCTCAGGAATTTTATGGTGTTTTGCAAAGTGCGTGGTTTGCAATAAATTAGAAAATTTACGCCAAAAATCTTGAGATTTACATTGACTCTGATTAGGCCAGAAAATTCCCACTTATAACAAGAAAGGAAAACATTTAGCAACTGATTTTTTAAAAAAACTTAGGTTTAATGATTTCTTTATCCTGATTACTTATGAACAGTAAAGCAATTAATTCCAAAACTATAAAATTCAAGTAGATAATTAAAGCCAAAAAAATAACCATAAAATGCAACTCTTGTCAAATACTGTTGATATTTCAAATAATCAGCTAAAAAGTGATAATACTACAACATTACTTAAAATGAGTGAAAAACATTGTGATTATGATGAAAACGTGGACTGTGATGATTCTTTCTCTAGTGATGATAGCTCAGAAAATAATACGGATTCTGACGTTGAATATAATGATATAACTTTAGTTGATGATAATCAATCCTCTTTTGATCCAAGAAATGAGGCGGAAGTCATGTTTTTTCAGGTTGTGGAAATGTTGCGTTTTGAACAACAGGTAAACCTTTTTCAACCGAATTTGACAGATTTTTAGCTGATAAATATTTAATTCCATTTTTATAAATCAATTCAATCTTTATTTTTGTTTATTTACAGAAAATGCGACAATTCCAGAAAACATTAGAAGATTTACGTTCACGCGTTGTCTCAGCTGAAACATTAGTTTCGTCATGGCAAACACCAACGTTAGCTAGTGAAGCATCCGAACAAATTCAACATTTACAAAGATTAAAAGATAAAATGATGACAGCTGGTGCATTACTGGATGATTGCAATGATCAACATAATTTCTTTATATCCCATCAAGTGGTTTTACCTCCGACATGTGTAACACAATTAGAAGAATTAAATACGCGAATGAAATTACTAAAAGTTGCAATGGACGAAAGACATCAGGTTTTATTAAAAGTTGGTGGTGATTTATCAGGAAATTTGAATAATACAATGGGCGATGATAACAGTATGAATGCAGGAAATGATGATATAAAACGAGGCACAATTGGACCATTACCAAATCTAAATATAAGCGTTAAACCGCCATGGGAGCGTGCTACAACGCCTGCCAATGTGCCTTATTATATTGAGTAATTAGATTGCCTACCACAGTGTTAATTTCAATACAATAAAAAAACAATTTTTACTTTATTATTCCAGTCATGAACGAGAAACAACACATTGGGATCATCCGGAAATGATGGAACTAATGAAAAGTCTTGCTGAATTAAATGACGTTCGATTTTCAGCATATCGTACTGCACTTAAATTAAGGACAGTACAAAAACGAATTGCTCTTGACCTTATTCCAATGTCAACAGCTATTGAATCGTTCGATAGACATGGACTACGTGCCCAGAATGATAAATTAATCGACATTCCAGATATGACAACGGTGTTACATTCGCTTTATGTTGCTGTTGAAAATATTGATTTGCCTTTAATATTAGATTTAGTAATTAATTGGATATTAAATGTATATGATTCCCAAAGAACAGGCCAAATTCGTGTACTTAGTTTCAAAGTTGGTCTAATTTTATTGTGTCGAGGACATTTGGAAGAAAAATATCGATTTTTATTCCGATTAATTGCTGATCCCGATCGTAAAGTAGATCAGCGGAAATTAGGATTGCTATTACATGATTGTATTCAAGTGCCACGACAATTAGGTGAAGTGGCCGCATTTGGTGGTTCAAATATAGAACCCTCGGTTAGGTCATGTCTAGAACGTGCTGGCATTGCTCAACAATTACTTACAAACAATGGTGATAATTCAACCCAACAAACAGTATTAAATCCCAATCAATTACAGGAGGTTACTATAGAAGCACAACATTTTCTTGGATGGTTGCAACATGAACCACAAAGTTTAGTATGGTTGCCTGTGTTGCATCGTTTGGCTGCGGCAGAAATTGCTAAGCATCAAGCTAAATGCAACATATGTAAAGAGTATCCGATTGTTGGTTTTCGATACAGATGTTTGAAGTGCTTCAATTTCGATATGTGTCAAAAATGTTTCTTCCTTGGTCGAAATGCTAAAAACCATAAGCTTAGTCATCCAATGCACGAATATTGTACGGCAACAACATCCACTGAAGATGTTCGAGACTTTACAAAAGCACTACGGAATAAATTCAAGAGTAGAAAATACTTTAAAAAACATCCTCGGGTTGGATACTTACCAGTCCAAAGTGTGCTGGAAGGAGATGCTTTAGAAAGTCCGGCTCCTAGTCCCCAGCATACGACCCATACTCTGCAAAATGATATGCATTCTCGATTAGAAATGTACGCGTCCAGATTAGCGCAAGTCGAATATGGAACTCGTAGTAACTCGACTCCAGACAGGTTAATTTTATATATTTTATTGTAATTAACGTACAATTGTTTTCACATGGGTTTTTCACATACAGCGATGATGAACATCAATTAATTGCACAGTATTGTCAATCGTTGCCACCAAACGGTCCAAAATCTCCTGTTCAAGTAATGGCTGCAATGGATGCCGAGCAACGAGAAGAACTAGAAGCAATGATTCGCGATTTGGAGGAAGAGAATTCTACCCTTCAAGCTGAATACGAGCGATTACGAAATAAACAAACCCCAATCACAACTCCTGATGAAATGTCAGAAGATAGTATTATCTCATTGCCACACGTAGGAGGGCAAGATATGATGGCGGAAGCAAAACTTCTAAGGCAACATAAAGGACGACTGGAAGCTAGAATGCAAATATTAGAAGACCATAATTGTCAGTTGGAAGCCCAGTTACAACGGCTAAGGCAGCTACTGGACGAGGTTTGAAATTTAAATTGGTACATAAAATTGTTTTATGAAATTAACCCTTTATGTCTTTTACAGCCGAGTGTTTCGAAGGCAGCTACTTTACAAACTAGATCAGTGACTGCTTCTCAATTAAATACAGAATCGCCTGCCAAATTACAACAGAATGGTGTTTATGAACCAAGTATGAACACAACTCTGATAAAAATATTTTATTTGTATCCATATTAATCAATTTTAATTACAGATAATGATCATCAATCTGATAGTAATTCTGGTTCAACAATGCAAAACTCTATTATAGAGCTAAATGGTCGATCACGAAATATTGATCCAGCGGCACAATCATCATCTACAGGAAATGGAAGCAATTTAATGCAAAATACACCGCATCCGAGTGGTGGAATTTTAATAAATAATTCTCTAGATAATCGGCCACCACCTCCGCCACCTCACACAAATCTATTACATATGGCAGGTAAATATCAGCCTAAAAAATTCTATTTATCCATTTATTAGAACAGGTAACCAATTTAACTTATTTTCATGCTGCCCACTTAAAGGTCGATTATAATTTGTTTAATCTAATATTTGGAAACTATTGAGGTATTATTAATAAATTAATATTATACAATTAAATATTACCTATTAGTTCATCCTAAATAATGGTTTCTGAGTTCATCTCAAATTAATAAAAGGCCTTATATCGTTAACCTTTAGGGGAGTAACTCTTCAGTGATTGCCAAAGACACACAATTATGTACATATGTGCAAGTTTATCACTAAATATTTTATGTAATCGCTTTGTTTTGCATAGAGTACTTGAACGAGTTTAGCTAAATCGGATTTATTAAACCGCAGTCTGTCTAGGGCAGCGATAGGGGATTGATCAAAAATCATATTGATTTACGTCACAAAAAATGGAGCAAATTTTATTTTATAGTCTTACTACTCTTTTATATACTCCTCTTTATCAAAAAAAGTATTTCCGAATAAGTGCCGTACTTGAATAAATTTCATTTCGAAATTTTTCGAAACAGATTTTTTTTTGTTTAAATTGTATGGAATAAATATTGGATAATGTTTAATTATATTAAAAATAATTAATTAATTATATCAAATTTGAATAATTAAACATTACGCTACCAGTTTTCGTACACTAATTTAAGAATTAATAACCATTTATTCCTTTAAATTTCAAATATATCCCTGAAAAATAAACAACAACAACAAAAATTCGAGTAAAACGTCAAAAATCTAGCATAAACAAATAATCAAGTGAATTTTCATTTTTTATTTTTAAGATGTATTTTAAATATGTTACCATGGTTACTACTACTTTTATATTAGTTGTGTTGCTTTCACCAAAAATCAAAAAATTACAACAACAATCGTACTAGATAGACCAAAAAATAGTTTAGCTAACCCAAAAAAAAATTAGTGGTTAAACAAATCTTAACCAAATTTTTAGTTTTAATGCCTGCCACAAGAGTGAAATGGAGAAGAAACTACACGAATAAAAATTAAACCAAAATTTGGTTAATTTTGCTGTTGCTTTGATTAGCCGTTAACCAAAAAAAAAAAATACCTAACTCATTATGGTTGAAAGCAATACGCTTATTATTGTATCTGGCATGCTTTTAATTTGCAATGTTTATTTATTCCGTTTCTAGGTGACAGCTATTTTGCTTTGCCACCTCCTTTTCATTGTGTTTTTTTTAAGAAGTTACAACAAAATTATAATTATTATGTAGGTGTCGATTATAGAATCCGCGCCCGCCGCGGGAGCGAATCAATCGCGGATCGAAAACAACATATAAAAAAATTGGAAACAATTCGCCTTTTAACGCAAAGTGGCCGACATCTGGTGAACGGTTTTACAACATAGCCAATGGTGGTCAACCGGTAAATAAATGCATAATTAGACATGTTTCTTAGTGAATTTATTTCAAAATAATCGTTTTTTTGCAATTAAAAAATTAAATTCATTTAGATAGGTAATTAATTTATCAATAATATTTAAATTTAAATATAAATGCGGTACATAAATAACCGGTTACCACCATTGGCTCGAATAAATCGTAGCGCCTCTTGCGGCGCTTTAAAGGCGAATAATTGTATATCATAAAGCGTATTGCTTTCAACCATAATGAGTTAGGTATTTTTTTTGGTTAACGGCTAATCAAAGCAACAGCAAAATTAACCAAATTTTGGTTTAATTTTTTTTCGTGTATTTTCTTGTCAATTTCACTATTGTGGCAGGTATTAAAACTAAAAATTTGGTTAAGATTTATTTAACCACTAATTTTTTTTTGGGTTAGCTAAACTATTTTTTGGTATATCTAGTACGATTGTTGTTGTCATTTTTTGATTTTTGGTGAAAGCAATACAACTATAGTTTCATTGAAAATCCTTCCCCAGTAACCACAGGTCACAAAAAATCGACAAAAGTTGACATTCATTTTTGATTTGTCGACCAAATCGTTTAAAAATTTGTCAATTTTTTGTCAATAATTTGTCGACAAACGGTACCCTGAAATCACCAAATTGTCGCATTTTTGCATGGCAATTTTGTCGATTAATTCGTTTAATTTTTGTGGATAATTTGTGGAATATTTTGTGAAAAACTAATTGTCTTTTATTTCTTTTAATCCACATTTTTTCCATAAAAATATGACAAATTTCACGACAAAATTGTGGAACGGTTTGGTTAAAAAATTGTCAAATATTGAATAATATTTTTGTGACGAATTTGTCGATATTTTATGACAAAATTTTTGAAAAATTTATCAAAAACGAATAACATTTTTGTTTTACTTATTTGATACTTTGCGACAAAATTTTCGGAAAAATGGTCATGAAATTTTTGGTGGTTTGGGTCAAATATTTTTTTAAATTTTATATTTTAAATAAAAAATCAACAGCTTTAGAATTTTAATGATTTATTCTTTAACAGATTGATGGCCCGAAATAGGGTTGATTTCAACTTTATTTTCCTATTCTTTCCCGTGAAGTTTATCTGCCTCTTTACTGCCTATTGCACACTTTCTCTCCGGCATGTTGAAAGCTTCTTCGTCTGAAAATTATGAATTTTTTATTATTTTTAGAAAAATAATGCTAATAAATAAAATATTTACCAATAGTCATCATGCTGCATGCTCACATCTTTCACTGTACTGTTCAAATATCTCCTTATTACTAATAGGCAAAGATATATCACTGTCATCATTTGGTATTTCGTCGTTTAATTTATTTGATAATATGCAGGTAATATTTACTGGCAGTTCGGTTAATGTTTGCTGTAAGATTTGTATTTTTTGGTTTAGCCGGTAACGTTTTAATTTTAAACTTTCTGCAAGAAATAACAAATGTGTAAGTTAGAGTTTTGTTTTATAGATTTACTATTAATAAAAATAACTAATTTGATCCTTCTTTGATACACATCTTAATTAATAATTGATCTTATCTTATAAAAAATACTTGATAATTAACATTAAATAATATAATCAGAGCTTACATTATTAAAATTTGTTCATTAATTTCACAAAAAAATTAAAAAATTAAAAAAAATTATAAATTATCAATAAAGTTCATTATGCAGCTCGAGCTAAGATAAATTTTAGCACGGTCTCCACAAGTCTCCATTTAATTACAGATAAATCGTAAAGCTAAAAATTTGTGTAGAGATAAATTTTGTTGATTTTGTTTGACTTTTATTCGTTTGTTTTTGAATGAAGTTTCTGTCCAAATAATCCTCTAAAGTCCGGTCTCCACTCGCCACGACGAACTGAAATTGTGTCGCGACGAACTAAAATTGTCAGGATGTCATGAAAAAATTGGTATATTATACTTACAACTACTAACATAACAAATAATTATATTTTCTCTGTTTTTGTTTATAAAATGCAAATCTATTTACAAATCTCATTTTGGATAGTGAGATAATAAAATATACCAAACCTAGACTGGTCTCCCATTTAGATTTGCAGTTTTTAGGGTTTTTTATTTTATTTAAGTAAATTAAATTCAAGCTGCTGACAAGCTGAAAGAAATGGATAATAAACCTTTAATAACATGAATGTCGCGCGTTTTGCCACCGATAGCAATCAAATAAAATTCTCTAATTGAAATTACAAATTAAACTTATGTGTGAGCCAAGTCTTGTTACAACAACAATTTTAAATTAAAATAATTCAAAAATAACATTTCATTTTCAAAATTTAATTATTCATTTATGTTTATTGTTATTGTTTTGTTACAATTATTATTAATTCTCTATTAAATATTTTTGGCATTAGCACAAATAATTGAGAGTAAAACACAAATTACGCTCACTTCGTCACGACAAAATTTCAAAAAAGAGTTGATTTACATATGCGACGTGCGACGTGTCGCAAGTGGAAATAAACGTGCCGCCTTTTTGACAACAATTTACATTTGTGACGAGTTCCGCCACGCACACTTTATACAATCTTTTATATTTTAATTTTTGTTCTTCAATAAAGCTTCGTCAAAGCCTATACTACTTCGTTTTATACATACAAAAAATTTGTATGTGTTTGTGCTACCGTGACGGAAAAGATAAAATTAAACCATCTCTCGACGTGTGGCGTATGCCGTGTGACGAATGTTAAAATATTCGTCTCTGATTGGCTAGAAGCTCCCGTCACGTCGCACGTCGCATATGTAAATCAACCTTGGTGTGATGTTTTGGTTCTCTTCGTCACGAGTAATGCGAATGATCACAATCAGTATTGTTTATGTATTCATACCAATTTTACCCAATAAACAATAAATGGCACAAGCTCGTGCCAATTTTTCTTCGTCGTGGCGAGTGGAGACCGGCCTTAAATACTCGACTTCGTAATGGTGGTCGGCCATTTTAACTTTTGTCTTCTTTATATAAAAATAAATTAATTTTACTTCGTGGCTACTTCGATTATAAAATGAATCAAAATTCAAAACCGTCAATTTTAACTTCAAATTATTGTCCTTGTGAGATAAATTGCAGCTAAAATGTTTGGAGAATTTATAGTGGTGCAATCTAGATTTGAATGAAACAACTGATATTTTTCAAATTTTTCACGCTAAGGTGCATACCATTCAGCGAAATTGTCAGCTAAAAAAAAATTATTTTATTTAGCTAGCTAAATTTTACGTCAAATTTGTATGGACAATTTCTCTTAGCGCAAGCTGCATACTGAGCTTAACTGATAAAAACACAAAAAAAAATTCCCAAATCGCAAAAGATTGAACTTTACTTAGAGAGCAAATTTAATGAAATGAAAGCAAAACTTAAACAAAAAAATTTCAACAATTTTTCGAGAAAAGCATATTCGAAATAATACGGCAAAGTATAATGCTGTCTTTCTCTCCTTTTGTTTTATTTTATTACCAAAATAAAATAATACGTGTATCGACAAAATTTCAACAATTTTTGATCAAAAAAATATACAAAATATTTTTGTTCGACAAAATGTTATTATTTTTTGGTTAAGAAATGGTTGAAAATTTGTCATAAAGCAAAACTTCCACACTTTTTTGTTAATAATTTGTCATCAACATTTGAGTTTTACGAAATAATCGCGTTTTTTGGTGAAGAATTTTTCAATAAAATTCAGTTCAACAAACCGTCCATTTTTTTTGGGTTAACATTTTGTGGGTAGAATGACTAAAATAAATAAAAATTATTTTTCGACAAATTTTCAACAATTTTTTGTGAAAAATTTGTCGACATTTGTGTGTGATAAAAAAGACAAACGTTTTTGTTCCGCTCCCACGGATTCTATAATCGACGTGATTATCTTTTTATTTTTTAAAGGACAGTCTCACAAATAAGAGGATATAGGGTGCATTCTAGCTATTGCTCTCAAGAATTTTATTAGAATTTTATATTCAGAGATAATTTGTCTGGCTAGAATATCTTTTAGCTTATAATTGGTAAAACTAGTATACATACTTGTTTCTAATCGATTCATATTTTTTGCAATCATCAATAATATGTTCGTTATTCAAGCAATTGACATTCTGGGCAGTTTGATGACTTCAAATCCCAATAGAAATTTAAACTTATTATTGAAGGCATCGCCTGTTCTAAGTCTATTTAGTGTTTTTATATCTTTGTCACTCAAATTAGAATCTTTAAACCAATACTTCTTCGGTAATCTAGGGAATAATTGTTTATAGTAATGTTCCACTGTTAGTGACAACTCATCGGGTCCCATTTGAAACGCGATATTTTAAAACTCAATTTGACAAAACGCGATATTTCAAAACTCGATATTTCAAAACGCGATATGGTACAAAACGCGATATTTCAAATCGCGATTTCCTAGTTCTGATCGTACATGTTTAATTTCATCATTTTGGTGAAGGAAAATTTTATTAAATGAAGGAAGATTAATAAATATTATTATTTTAATTTTTATTATTATTTTAAAATTTTAATTTTAAAATGTTGCGTTTTGAAATTTCACGTTTTGTACCATATCGCGTTTTGTATCATATCGCGTTTTGTACCATAACGGGTTTTGAAATATCGCATTTTGAAATATCGCGTTTTGTACCATATCGCGTTTCATCATAACGCGTTTCGAAATATCGCGTTTTGAAATATCGCGTTTCGAGCGGATCCGAAACTCATTATAAGTGTTTTTCCACTCCTCGTGAATCAGCTTTTTATAAGTTTTTGTATGTCTTTGAATACTGGTTGATTATCCAGGGTGTGCGGTGGTCTTGTGTGGGCCAATTTCGCTAGTTGGTCCGCTATTGAATTACCAAGTATACCGACATGTCCCGGGATCCATTGAATAGTTGTGTCTTTCTTGGTGTTATTGCCTATGATATCTAGTGTTTGGTGTTCGAAGTGTTTATCAGTTTATAGATTAATTGCGGTAATCATAGATTTACAAGTACTTTGTGAATCAGTGAGTAAGCAATTTTTTCTTTTTTGCTTAATTGACCCAATAAATAATGAAACAATTTTTATAGCAATTGTTTCCACTGTTTTTATATCCGTTAAATTTGTTTTGGTATATATTGGCTTAATATTGTTCAGAAAGGTAGTGACATCGAACATTTTGTTCAATTTATCCAAAGAACTTTTGTTTTTTATGTCTTGGCCAATTTTAGTATTTTTAAATAATTGTCTGGTGATGTATAATATGATTTTGCAAAATCTTATGCAAATATTTTTTATAGATTGACAGCTTTTTTGGTAGATCTTGATTTCTTCGTTAGTAAAATCATACGCGAAGTCTAGTTTAGGTTTTATTATTGATTTGATTAGTAACATTAATGTTTCAGAATGAGTTCCCCCTTTAAGGTTATGTAGGTAAACATTTAAATAAGTTTAATGATTTTTGGATTTCGGATTTTAAAAGGTTGTTGTAGTGTTTTGTTAGACTCATCCTATTTGTGAAGGTAATAGCCAATATTTTATTGTAGTAATTTGGTTCTCTCTTATTAAGTTGTTATTTATCCTTAAATTTAATGAAGCTGATATTGGACTATTAGAAAATAACCTCACATAGTGCGTTTTATCGTGATTAATACTTAGTTTTAATTTATATAATTTTTGTGTAAGCCGTGATAATGTATCATTAGCGTTGTTGAGCAATTCTTCATAATTTGGGCAACTAACTAACAAACATATTATGTTATCTGCAAACTGGAAAATTCTGCATTGGTCGTTGCTAAGCTCAAGCTAAGTGACAATCTTTATTTGGGAAGCACCTATAAACCGTGAACAAAAATAAAACATATTGGAAATTTACATTAAATCAGTAGTTTTTATTTCAACATAATTTTATAAGCAAAATCAATTTTTGTACTTTAGGTATATCCGTCTATTTTGTTTTGCAAATTCATCAATCACGTCATCATAAAATTTTTCCGAGCTCTTCAATTTGCGTAACAATTGGTTTTCGATGTACATTAGAGCCAGGTTAGCAAATCGTTTTTGATCCATCCTATTTCTAATGAAACTTTTCAATAGTTTCATCGATGAACATGACCTCTCCGTGCTTGCCGTTGTTGCAGGAATAGTTAAAATCAAATTACATAATTTAAAAAATTCTTCAAAATCGGAACTTAATCCTGAGCTATTTAAAAAATCTAAAATATCATTTATATTTTTTTTATTTTTGAAATTCGTATTTCTGTAAATAACAGTTAGCTCTGTTTCTAAAATTTGGAAATCAAATAAATGGCAATAGGTTCTTTTCAGACAATTAAAAGCATCATAAGGAAATTCATCTACATAAATTGGAAATTTGGTAATGTCTAGCAATTTTAAGAACATTATATGGTGTAAATCCTGAAATCGGAATTCAATTTCCTTTTGGATTTTGGATGTAACCTCGGTTATTAGCTTCTGGTTAATTTTGTGCCATTTTCCTGGTTAATTTTGTGCCAAAATGCTTCAAAATTTAGATTAGTTTTTTCACTTAATTGCTTAAAATCGTCTAAGCATGTGAAACAATACGCAATATCATTTGCTTTTTTCTGAAGCACACTAAACAAGACGACAACTACCCGGAAATATTTCTGAAAAATAGTATAACAGTGTTAAAAAGACCCCATCATCTTCCAATAAGAGTAGATATCCTCGAGAGCTATTTATTGTCTCAGAGTCCCATATTTCAACATCTTCATCCAGTATTTTATTAAAAAGTATTCTTAAATCGTTTAAGTGTCTTTTTAACATTAATACGATCCTGCCGTTAAACTCCCATCTTGTTGGTGAAGTCGAAGGTAATTTTCTTTTAACAATAACGTCAAAAGCAAAACTCCGTTTCGAAGAATGATTAAAAACGCTACGAATCCACACAAACTTGAAAAAAATGATTTGCACTCGACAATTTTACTACATGATTCCGACAGAACTAAGTTTAATTTGTATGCGAAGCAATGAATTAAAATCGCTGAAGGATAAACTTCCCTAATTTTTGTTTGGAGCCCTTTGGTACTACCAGACATGACCGCTGCACCATCGTAACTTTAGCACACTAACTTTTCCTCAATTTTGTGTTCTGTTAAAAACGCGATCACAAATTTTGAAAAGTCCATCCGAACTTCGATCGGCAGAAACATCTAGAAAATCTATGAATCTCTCCAACACATTACCATTCGTATCTAAATATCGTAAAACTACCGCGAGCTGATATTTTCTAGTGACATCTAAGGTTTCATCTAAAATTATTCCAATAAAATTTGTCGATTCTAGCTCGTTTTGAATTTGTTTTTTAATTATGGATGTTACTGATTTAATTAAATCGTTTTGAATATCGCTTGATATTCCCGAAAAAACCGTGGATGATTCTAAATTATTGGAGCTGCAAGAATTTCCCTATTTGTTTTAACTTTCTTATTGAATTGTTCAATCGCGATGGTACGACTTGAATCAATCCAATTCTCAATTTGCACTGTTCCGAAAGTTTTTAAATGGATAACATTTTGCAGATGATTTTGGGATGTTTCGTGGCGTTTGGTGGCCTTTGAAAAATTGTTTATATCTATGTATAAAACCTTTTCCATTCCAAACCGATTTTTCTTGAGCAAACATAAGACACGGCCAACAAAAAACCGCGTTTAGTGTGGCACAACCCGTAAGCCATGTTAATTTTTCGTAATATGAAATTAATTTAATTAATTAATTTTTGTACATAAATTTGGTAAATCCGGTGTTGGCCTTGGTTGATTTACTATTACCAACTTTTCGTCAAAACTGCGCTGGCTAAAAGAACTGGTCAGAATTCAGAATACACTCCACTATGCAATCACAACATTCCATAATTTTATTTTAATATAATGTATCAAACGCTTACATAAATTTAGAACCAGAAAACTTGGAGAAAAAACTGAAATAGTTGTTTACTAAATCTGTGCAGCAAATATACATATTTGAATTCTGATTTTTCCAATTAGAATGTTTCTAAGATTTTTTTTTTTCAAGTTGGATTCACTTTTATATGGCAATTTTAATGGTGTAATGCAACTTATACCTTCCAAAATTTTATGTTGTTATTTTTGTTTTTGATGTGAAAACATCTTTACCGGCTGCACCCTGATTCTCTAAAAAATAAGATAATGTGTAGACGTGTAAACTCGTGAAAAGCAAAGCTTACTTTTATGAGTTTGGAATTTTATAATTTTATTTTAGTAGTAAGTCAAATCGAAAAATTGCAAACCCATAAAAGTAAGCTTTGCTTTTCACGAGTTTACACGTCTACACATTATCTTATTTTTTAGAGAATCAAGGTGCAGGAGTAAGTAAAAAATTGTATAGAAATCATGTTACGGAAATGTATATGCCGAACAAATTATATTGCCTGTGTGTGGGAATATCGACAGAAAAACAAATTAAATAACGTAAAATCAACACAAAATTTACGCATATACATGCAATATACAACATCATCCGGAATTTCAAAATCATCGTGAGCCGAATACGAAACAATATATCAAACCGTTCGTATATCAAATTCTGATAAGGCATGTAGAATTTTTACCGAATCTGTCGAATTAGTTAAAATATCAATGTGATACATGAAATTTGTCTTAAGATATCAAATTCTTACGTCATTATGTAGAATTCTAAAACCTAAAATTAAAATTCTGATATAACATATCGATTTTTGAGATGATTTACGGAATTCTGAAGTATTCATATGTCCTGTCGAATTTTAACCTCGTGTATAGAATTATGATTTAAGACATATCGAATTCTGATATGATTTACCAAGTTTTGGCATGATATTAGAAATTCTGACACGATATATCGAACTCTACATTATAAATACAAATAACAAAATCTGACTTGGCTTATTGAACTATACCATGATTGACACATATGATACATATATTCAGCATAAATTCAAATTCTGACATGACGTTCGAATATGTGACCTATCGATTTCTGGCATAATATAATATCGAATTCTGGCATCATAAGTACAATTTCTGATTTTGCATATCTAATTCTGACATAAAGTATGTAATTCTGACATGATAACTCGAATTTTCGCCTCAAAAATTCAAATTCTGACATGAAGTAACGAATTCTGATTTCGAATTTTGATATAAAAGGTTAAAATACTGATAATAGATATCGAACTCTGTTATGATTTATCGAGTCCTTATAAGTATCTATATTTTTCATTAGCATCAAAAAATCAAATTCCGACATGAAATATCGAATTTTGATATAACACATCGAATTCTGATATGATTTATCGATTTCTAACATAATTTATTTTATTCCGGTAAGATGTATCGAAATCTTTTATTTAATTCTGATAAGGTACGTCAAATTCTTATATGACGTATCAATTTCCGGCACAATATATTGACATCAATCAGACATGACATATCGAATTCTGACATCATAATTTCAAAGTCTGATATTTCATATCGAATTCTGGCATAATGTATCAAATTCTAACATCAAAAACTCAAATTCGGACATTACATATCAAATCCAGACATAATACATCGAATTCTGACTTGACGAAATCTGAAACGATGATAAATAGATATTTGGCATCATAAATTTAAATTCTACCTGTGGCCACTTACGTAAGATATATATTCTTATAAAAGATATAAAATTCCGACAACATAAATATAAATTCTGATATTGCAAATCTAATTCTGACATCATTTATCGGATTATAATTCGAATTCTGGCATCAAAAATTCAAATTCTAACATGACTGGGATTCTGGCATAATATTTCGAATATTTGACATGACAAATTCTGGTGTGACATATCGAATTCTGACATCATGAATGCAAATTCTGATATTGTATCTGAGATAACGATTTGATACTAAAAGATTCAAATTCTGACATGGCATATCGAATTCTGATATAATTTATCAAATCCTGATATGAAATATCTCGTTCTGGTATAAAAATTCAAATTCTGACGTGACATATCCAATTTTGACATAATACTTCGATTTTTGACATAATTTATTGAATGGTGCGATATAGCTAGGATACATACACATTGGGTTGATATCCGTGGTAGTTAATTTATGTTGGTTTTGTGGGCGCAGCCTCGGATGGATATATCAACTTAACTTTTACATTGAAAGTCCAGCCAAGCAATCCCAGGGAAAGAACCCTATTGATTTGTACGTTACTCCGTTGGAGGTATTCGATTATACGAAGGCTTTTATTGACCAACCCCTCTAAAATTGATAGAAAATAAAAGATGTATTGATCTGAAACTTGTTCATAAGCTATGTATGATAAAAATTATTAAAAATAAATTATCTGGCGAAAATGATGGTGGGTTCTTTTGCACTATCGTCTTTCCAATTGCTATGATTTTCCGGTCAATATTGCGCCCTAATAGAATCGCTCTATTTGATTTATTTCAAACTGGTCAGTGACAAAACGATGCGCTTTTGCTTTTTGCAGCGACTTTACCGTCAGAATCTGGAAAAAGATTACCATGTACGAGTAATATGGTATATATTACAAACAGAACTGCACTTTGTTCAAGCTCAATGAATGTAATTAAGGTTCGTCCTCCAAATCCAAAATAGAATAACTTATTGACTTTTTGAACCAAAAATGTAAAGTAATTTAAATTCTGAGCGAGCAACAGCCGTCTTCATGCAGGGGTTTCTCAGCCTAATCGAAATGGCTTAAAATAATTCAATAGATATTTATGCTTAAATGTTTTCACATAAATCTTTTTACGAGTTGAGCGTGAATTCGCTCGTTGTTTTTTCAATACAAATTCGTATAGGAAGCGGGGAAATAAAATAACAAAACATGAATTTTATCGTTGCAGAATCGGGCTCATTTATTTAATTTGATAATTTGATGAGAATACAACTTCACAAAATATGCCATGGGAAATTTTACGAAAAAGCGATTATTACAGCAATAATATTTAGATTGCCATGCAAAATACGTAAACAACAACACGTTATCACAGCGGTAATTTTACGATTTTCACCATAGCAAAGCGATAATTTTATGAATTTTACCATAGCAACAAGAAAATCCTAAACAATTATCTCTAAATTTGTAATTGTATTTCAATTTTTTTATTATGATTGAATTTTTTATACACACATCAAAGGAAAAGCCATGCAAACAAAAGCTTGTCAAATAATTTGCATACAACATGACACAAATGGATGAATTGTGATTCAATCGCTGACGGGAAAGTTGTATTCCCTTACTAAATACAACACGTGCTGCAATTAATGATCTATAATTTTTTACTCGTTAAAACCGACGCCGATAATTCAACTCGTGCTGCGCACTCGTTGAATTTTCAGCGCGGTTTTAACTCGTAAAAAGTTATCGATAATAATTGAGCACTAGTTGTATTACGAGTGATTTTAAAATTGTATGTTAGTTTTTTTTAGTTTGCTTTTTTTTTTTTTTTTTGGTAAGGGAAGCAGTGCTTCCCTTGCTTCTATGAACGCTTCGTCACTGATTGGTAGTATATATATTGAAAAGTGTTGAGCTTAGGCAGCTACCCTGAGGTATTCCTGAATTAGTGATTTGTTCATGGGTAAAATTAATATTCTTTATTTTAATGACTCTATTTGTTAGAAATTGATTTATCCAATTAACAATTGAGTGAGGGAAGTTATAATGATTCATAATTTCTATTAATACCTGTTTATTTACATTATCAATAGTTCTGGTTATGTCCAGGTTAATTAGTAATATTTTTTTTTTTTGTTTTTTTTTTTTTCTATTTTTATGTAGTTTATTAGCTCAACCATACTTATAATCAGTTATGATTTTCCCCTCTTCTAAAACCAAAAGAGTTATTGCTCAAAATGTGGTGATGATTCAAATGCTCATTTATTCTGTTCAGTATTAGTCTATTGAAGATCTTTGAGAATACCTTAAGCAAGCAAATGTGTCTATAACTCGATATTTCTCTGTCATCCTTATCCTTTTTTAATATTGCTATCACTCTATCACTTTTTTGTGAACCCTTTACTAATTTCTCTTAAACAGTTATGATTATTTTTTATTAAATTCTTTAGGAGTTTATAGCTTATGTTGTCCCCTCCTGGAGCTGAGTTTTTAGCATTTTTTATTTTCTCCCTAATTTCTGCCTCTTTAAATAAAATGTTGGGATTGTTAGAAGTGAATAAAACGGGATGATTATTTTCTATTGAAAAAGGAAAATTATAGTTCAAAAAGATTTTAGATTCGATTCTGTTATCCAGAATTTTATAGCAAGATTGGGTTTTGTTTTTTAATTTGTTAACATTATTCCATATCTCCGATTTATTGTTAATATGGTTTATGTTGGTAAGAAAGGTGGTCCAGCTACTTTTTTTTGCACTTTTGATTTTTAATTTTAAGAATTGATTGGCTCTTTTTAGTTCCAATGGTGTAAGTTTTATTAATGTTGTATAAACGTTGCTTATAATATTTAATGGCCCATAATCTCTGAAGTTCATCATCCCACCAAGGTTTAGGTCTATGTTTGTTGCTGGTTGAGATTAAACTGATGTGTTTTTTAATTAAATTCTCTAAGGCTGTTTTCCAAACGATACTTATTTGATACTTATTGACTTATTTGGCCGCCATTTTAAATAAGTAAGTAAAGTCATTCCAATTGATTTAGCTTACTTATTTTGACAGCTGCATGAAAAGAACAAAAATGCGCAATATTTACTGCACAGCGATTTTTTTTTTTAAATTTATTATTATTAAATTTATTATTCTTGGGATAATTTTATTTTAATTATATGTATTTTAAATTTATGTTATTTGTGTTTGTGGTTTTTACATACATATCCATTATAATAAACATACATATGCATAACATAAACCAATACATTAACCCTTTCACTCGTACTGTACACAATTGCGTACATCACTTTAAACCTAATTTTTGGGATTCAATACACTAATAATGGATTTTTAAGTGTTACTATGTTGGCTCTTAGTCTTAAGCTACCAAAAAAGGATATTTAGCGCGAAAAATATTATAAAATTTCAGAATTACTCAGTTAAGCAAAATAACAGGCGTTTTAAAATAAATGACGAATCAAAGGGTTAAAGTATTTTTTTGACATTACAAATTAGATTTTTGGGTAAGAAAGAGATAGAAAATAAGTTACCTCGCCAAGTTACTTATTTGAATTAGACAGGTTCCACAAATAAGTATCCGTTTGGAATACAGCCTAAGTAATCTTCTAGGTCTTCGTTATAATTAAAGTCCCAATTGTTGTTTATTACCTCAGTAATTTTCTCCAATTCGTAATTTGAGTAATAGACTTGTTCAATAGTTTATAGTTCATTCTTAGTACCGCTTAGTATCGCTTCCTAAATTATCCGTCGTCGCACTCCATGAGATTTGTTAGGTTTGAAGAACATAGAGAAATTTCTAATGCTGAACCCGAGTATTTAAATTTAAACATATCATATCTTGTAATAGAACCGTCATTGAGGATTACGAAATTATTATCAATAGTTAACTTAGCAATTTTATTACCTAAATAGTCATTTACAACTTTGTTGTCCCACATACCATGTCTTGCATTAATATCCCCCGCAATTATTTTGTTTTCTGAGTCGTTTTCTAATAAAAGTTTTTCAAATTTCTTAGCTATCTCTAAAATGACACTATGTTTCAGATTTATTTGTTTGAATTTTAAATTTAATTTAATTATTTCTATTCTTCCATAGTCGTTGACATTATCTAAGACTTTCCAAGAGATATTTTTTTTTTTAATAAAACCAACCCGCCCATATCCGTCCAATCTATTTTTTGTTATAATGTTATAATTGTTGACGTTTAAAGTGGCTGAGTCCTTTAACCACGTTTCCGAAAGTATTTCTAACGAAATATTATTCTTGTTCATGTACTGTTCAATTAAATCAATGTTGCTTGTACCATCCCCTTCGTTTAGAAATGGCACATGGCCCATTTGATACACTAAACATACAGCTGCTAATTTAACTTAGTCGCATCTTGTTGAATGGTATAAATTAAAATGTCAATATGTCAACACTAATTTCTGAAAATCATAAAAAAGGTAAATATGGCTTCTCCATTCTTTACATTGAGTTTTGAGTCTTTGTACGGTGAAGAATTTAGTGATGAAAAACGTTATTTGTGTAACGTTACACATTATAACGTTATGTTATTAATTAAAATAATTTATTATAATTTTTTTTTAAATTTATTTTTTTTTATTTTTTTTTTATTTTTTATTTTTTCATGTCATAACGTTTTTGTGTCAAAACGTTACATAATTCGTCGGCTACACAAAAATATTAAAAATGTATAACGTTACACATAACGTTATGGTAACGTTACACATAACGTTATGTAGTGTGTTAAACGTAACGTTTTTCATCACTTCATTCTTCAGAAGAATAAAATAAATTTGTTAGAACAATTTTTGTTTTAATTCAAGGGTGTATCTCAACAGGTTATGGGCCCAGATCACGAAGAAACATAAATTGAGTACAAATTAGTAACTTCAGCGCTTAAAATAAATTGTTGAATTTTTTTTTGGGTGCAAATTAAAAAAATAAAAAAAATAAAAAAAAACACGAGGTAGGTAATATGGCGTCATCATCCATGGTACCAATAGAAAAATTGGTTGGACGAGAAAATTACAAAAATTGGGAATTTGCAGTAAAACCGTAGGTACTTACAGCATGAAGGATTGTGGTCATGCATTGAAAATCCCGAGGCGGCACAGGCGGCTGGAATTACTGAACCCGAAAAGAAAAAACTTATTGAAGCAGATGTCAAAGCAAAGGCGAAATTAATCATGTGTGTTCAATCAAATATATTTGTTCATATTCGTAATCTTTATACATCTAAACAAGTGTGGGATAAACTGAAATCAGTTTTTCAAGATTATGGATTATCTCGACGGGTAACATTAATGAGAAAATTAATCACAACAAAGTTGGTTGAGTGTAAATCCATGGAAGAATATGTCGGAACAACTGAAACAACAACGCAAATGTTGAATGATATTAAATTTGATATTTCTGAGGAATGGACTGGTACATTCTTGTTAGCTGGTTTACTGGACAGATTTAAGCCAATGATTATGGCTATGGAAAGTTCCGGTACGCGTATAACTAATAACTGTTAACCAATAACTGATAACCAAACAAATCAGTTTATCGCTACAGCGACACTAGTGGGAGATTTGTATAAATTAGATATGTCAAAAACTCAAAAAATTGATACCGTTTTTCGAGTTGTTGATCTTGATTTGTGGCATCGACGAATGGGGCATACAAACTACAAATATCTTCAACAAATTTTCAAGTGTACCATGAGTGATAACAAGTATCGAGTAAGAAATTGGAATTAGTGCATGGTGATTTGTGTGGTCCAATCGAATGTGAATCATTAGGCGGTTCGAGGTATATATTCGTATTAGTAGATGACTACACACATAAAACATTCGTTTATTTTCTTAAAAGAAAGAGGGAAACTTATTCTGTATTTGAAAAATTCAAGACTCTTGTGGAAAACGAAACTGGCAACAAAATCAAAGTTTTTCGTTCGGATAATGGTGGTGAATTCTGCAGTAAAGAATTTGAAAACTTGTTTAGTGCGTGTGGCATCAAACATGAAACCAGACCATATAACCCACAACAAAATGGATTGGTAGACCGAATGAACCGAACAATCATAGAAAAAGCTCGTTGCATGTTATTTGATATGGAATTGCCAAAGAGTTTTTGGGCTGAAGCGGTAAATACTGCTGTCTACTTAATAAATCGTAGTCCAACGTCATCATTAAATGGTAAAATACCAGAGCAGCTATGGACTGGGAAAGATGTGAATTTAAATTTTCTCAAAGTATTTGGTTCGAAGACTATGGTTCACATACCAAAGAATAAAAGGAAGAAATTTGATCAAGTGGCTGTGCAACACATAATGGTTGGGTACAGTGAAACCCAAAAGGGTTATCGTGTTTATAATATTCACACTGGTGAAGTAAGTGTCACTAGAGATGCAGTGTTTGATGAATCAAATCGAATGTTCAATTCTTCATTGTTCGATAAGCAATGAAACGATACCGTTTTTATGCCAATGGTAAATGTCATCGATGAAATTGGCGATACAAAAATGGAGGGAATGAGTGTTCCAGTGGGAGAAATCGAACAGTTATTAACGAGCAACAATGTTAATGAAAGTGTCGATGGTGTCCGAGAATTATGTGAATCGCAGGATGATTTGTCTTCTGAACAGTCGAACCCGAGATTAGAAAATGATGATGAGGATTATATACCTGATGAAGCGATTATATCATCTGAATTGTTAAGACATTCAGGCCGTAAACCCAAACCTAATGTAATGAATGATTTTATCTATTCGGTCGAAATGCTTGAATCAGGTGATCCGATCACTGTGGAGGATGCGTTAAGTCGAGGAGACTCAGGTTTTTGGAAAAAGGCAATGGATGAAGAAATTACTTCAATCAACGAAAACAAAACATGGACATTAATAGATGCTCCGTTAAAGTCAAAACCAATTCAGTCAAAGTGGGTGTTTAAAACAAAACATAACCTGGATGCTAGTGTTCACTACAAAGCGCGATTAGTGATAAAAGGTTGTGCTCTACGTAATGGGGTTGATTATCAGGAAACTTACGCACCTGTGGTTAAATATAACTCCATTCGTTATTTGTTAGCAATGGCGGTAGAGCATAATATGCACATCGAACAGATGGATGCTGTGACGGCATTTCTTCAATGAGAGTTGGAGGAAAATGTCTTGATGTATCAACCACAGCAGTATGATGATCACACTGGTAAAGTGTGTAAATTGAATAAAGCAATTTATGGACTTAAGCAAGCCGGACGGGCCTGGAATCAAAAGTTGGTAAGGCATTAAAAGATTTCGGGTTGACACGATCAAAGGCAGATCAGTGTATCTATTTTAAATGGGACAAAAAGACGAAATTAATTGTGGCGGTCTACGTGGATGACATACTTATCTTCAGCCAAGATAAGATTGTAATCAAAACATTGAAAAATGAGCTTTCAAGCCGGTTCAGAATGAAAGACATTGGAGATGTCAGATCAATATTGGGTTTTCGAATAACTAGAGATCGCGACAAAGGTGTTTTATGGTTAGATCAAGAGAACTATATTAAAAAGATCTTGGAACGATTTAACATGGATAACAGTAGTCCTGTCGCTACTCCAGTTGATATCAATGTGAAATTAGATAATGCAATGTCACCTAAATCAACTGGTGAAATCGAAGAGATGAGAAATATTCCATATAAAGAGGCTGTCGGATGTTTGTTGTATGTGGCACAAGGCACTAGACCAGACATTTCTTATGCGGTGAATTTGATTAGTCGATATTCAAATGAACCGGGGAAACAGCATTGGAACGCGGTTAAACGCATTTTTAGATATCTGAAAGGAACAATGTCTGCGAAGCTGGAATATTGTAAATCAGATCACGCTGAAGTTATAGGTTATAGTGATTCTGATTGGGCTAGTGATATTGATGGACGTAAATCAATAACTGGCTATGTGTTCATTAAATATGGTGGCGCAATTACATGGTCAACAAGAAAGCAACAAACTGTTGCATTGTCGACGACAGAGGCTGAATACATGGCTGTGGCAGCAACAACCCAAGAAGCTATGTGGATTAGAAAGTTAAATGGAGAGTTGGGAATAAACAACACGATTGAAATTTTTTGTGATAATGTGAATGCGAACATTTTAGCCAAAAAAGATGTATACCATGCTCGGACCAAGCATATAGATGTGAAACATCACTTTGTACGTGAGAGGATGGAGGCATCAGATGTAAAAAAATCATATTTATCTTCGGATGAGATGACAGCAGATGTTTTGACTAAGGAGTTACCTCAGAGTAAGCATCATGCTCATCGACTTGGAATGGGAGTTAGAATTTAATTTAAGTGGGAGTGTTGAATGGTATAAATTAAAATGTCAATATGTCAACACTAATTTCTGAAAATCATAAAAAAGGAAAATATGGCTTCTCCATTCTTTACATTGAGTTTTGAGTCTTTGTACTGTGAAGAATAAAATAAATTTTTTAGAACAATTTTACAACTCTAGGATTTTCAAGATTTCTTGTTATTCAACGCGAATGCAAAACTACTCACATGTTAAAAATCGGTATGACGTATTGTATAGCAATTGTTGAAAATAAAGCCTAATCCACTTGATGTACTAAACCTAAAGCTACTAATTTAATTTAGTCGCGTCTGTTAGCGTATAGTTTGTTCTTATTGTATTCCGGGATTTTTTAGTTTTCTTGTTATTTACCTAGAGTGAAACTATTAACTGTTTCAAATAGGAACTAGGGTACCGTTTTCCAAAGAATATAATAATTTTCTTTCGTTTTTAAAATTAAATTTGTTAAAATAATTTGTTGAACGAAATATTTTAAAATTGAAAAAAAGTATGAAGTTTATACCAAAAAAATCCTTGAGTGAACTATTTCTAATTTCACTAAAGCATATTTTTTGGTATAAACTTTACACTTTCTTTTTGGATTCTAAAATATTTCGCTAAATTTAATATTTTTTTTTAAATGAAAGAGATATGTGGAATAATAAAAAGAGATAGCATGAATCATCTCTTTCTAATTTAATATGTCTTTCTCACTTTAATATGTGTTTTAACAGTATAACTCACCAATACAAACTACTAATATAAAATTCCAATTGAATCGTATACGTATATGTTATTTTCGTTGTTATAAACTTCACAGGCACCTCATTATACCTATTTCCGTCTCGTTGTCCGCTCTAATTGTTTTGTTGCTAAGTTTGAGATCTAATTCTTTTAACAAATCATCCTTTGATTTTAATTGTTTTTTTAGCTCCATGACTATATCATTTAATACTTTTAGTTTTTGATCCATTTTTAGGAAGGTTTCGTTGTTGTTTTTTTTTCTTGTCATATCAGTATTTAGCGTGTGAAATAAATCCTTTTGGGATGGATTTTTTTGTCTTAATCCAAATAATTTAAGGGGGAAACCTCCTCCAGTTATTAATTTTTTTGCATTTTTTTTTTTTACTTTAAAAATTCATTTAGTATCTGAAGAATATATTTCCAAAGTTTCAAGCCCAACAGAAAGTCCTAAAGATCCCTAGGAAGTCACCGAAGTGATGCGAAGTAATGCGTTCTCTTCAAGAACGAAAACTTCAATCGAGTTTTTCTTGAAACGTGTTTTTTTGCACGCCGTGGAATGTAACTCAAAAAGTAATCGACCGATCAACTTAAAATTTTGTACACATATTCTTTAGCTTATCGGCCTTTGCAAAAACCTAAAATTTCGTATAAATTGTTTAAACAATTATTGGTTTTAACGAATTGTTTATAAAGAAACACGTGATTTTTTTCTTTTTGTCCTCAATTTTCAATTTTATTTTTTTTTGCAACTTTTAGGTTCATTCAAAGCGGAATGAATTATTTTAATAAAAAAAATTTGTTTCGTTGATTTTAGTTAACTAAAAGGACCTGGGCGTTCCACGGCGCAAACTTTAGTAGTCTAGTTCGAGCACCTCTAGCGCCGCCATTTTGTTTTTTGTCACTCATAAAAAAATTTGTTTGTATTCATTTAAACGTCAATATTATTATGCAATTTGTTTCATTGCAATAAATGCTCTCAATTTTTTGTAAAAAATTATTGAAAAACCAGTTGTCTGGAGGAGGTTTCCCCCTTAAGGACCTTACCTGCCCGAACGGAAAATGTTGGGAAAATATAAATGTTTGGGACCCTTTTTTGGAAAAAGTGTCGACCGAGGAGTCGGATAGACCTATATTTTTATTTTAATTTTACACTTTTTAAATTTTATTATTATTTTCGAAAATTTTAATTCTATTTGGACTTTCAGCATGAAAAACAATAAAGAATACAAAAAGTTTATTTAAATCTGATTTATAACTTTTTAGCTATTATCACTTAAAAGAACACAAGTCGACTGAGATATCAATAATAATTATTTGTTTTTTTTTTTTTTCTAGATGACTTAGGAAGAGCATTTGAGGAACTAGTAACCGTGGTTACGGAGCAAACTATCGACGATAACAAACCAAAATAATAATAAACGGCAATTAAATAAATCTAAAATTATAAGTAACAAGCACATTGATATTATTGCTTCATTCTTTTTTATTGTACTAGTAACTATAAAATTATTATAATTAATAAACTACCAATTTATATATTTAGGTATACAATATACAAATATACCTATTTTTAAAACTATTAATGGATCCAACTACTCATACATTTCATATTATATTACCTACATATGTATATGAAATGAAGCATAAAATAAAATTAATCTATTTACAAACAAATATACTATACATATTATATCTACATACATATATATATATATATGGATAATAAAATTATAATATTATATTAATTATTATATTATTTGTATTAAACAATTAAAAAAGTTCTAAATATAATATTTTGAATTGCATAATTTATCATTACAAAACTAACAAATTCAATAAATTATTGAAATTTACAATAAACAATGTTGTAATCAACATTATTTTACTTTAGCTGATGGAAGTGCATACAATTGGAAGAAAAACAATGGTTCTTACCCTTTAAATCTAATGATGTTCATTTTTAAATACCATATCGCAACCATTTTTTCTTAAAATATTTGTATTTTCCTCATTTGCAGGCAGTTTTGTTGGTCACAACTTTATGAAACTCTTCCCCCTTTGTAAATTCCTTTTTTTTTTTTAGATTATAAATTTACGTTCGCTACAAGTGGCATCAAAATATCTTTGGTCAAAAATTGTGACGTATCAAATCACATTCCATCGGTTGAAAACCTAAAGCCATAACGGAATTTCAATTAAAAATAAAATCGTTTTTCCTCTCCCCCAGCTAAGTAATAATTGTAAAATGTAGCGAACATGAACCATTTTATTTCCCATACAAATCATATCAAATTCCTAATTTGAGTTTTATTAAATTTATGAGTATGAATGAATTCATAAAATATACGTACATAAAATACATATAAAACTATTAAATTTATTTTACCCCTTAAAGCTATGTTTAAATATTGTACTCTTCAAAACTATTTTTAAATTCAAATAGTTTAGTTTATAGCAGTTTTAATTTAATGGATTTTTCAAAATATCAAATTTTTTTTTTTTAATTTTAAATTTACGTACACACATATTTTATAGTATGTACAATATTAAAACATATCTTACACTATACATATGCCATTGGCACGTATGCATATCGACAGTCTTATTAAATATTTTTACTATTTGTTTGGTTAAATAAATATGTATGTATTACAAATATTATTTATTTAGGGAATTCATTCATTAAATTGAATCTAAACTAACAAAATTATATTCATTAAATTAAAATATTTAAAGACAAATAATTGCCGGACGTTTTTATTTTTGTGAAATATGAATTATGGTGTGTCTGTCATAGGTAGGTGTTATTAAAAAACATTTTTGATCATTTTATCGTTGAAAGTATGTTAAAAAATTTACTTATGGACTAAAAAAAAATAAACAAAAGCGAAGAAACAAATTATTGGCAAACGCGCTCACTGATTGCTGAAGGTGTTGAGAAAGCTTTAAACCAGTTAAATCCCATGAAACAGAGAATCCTCAAAACGTCCCATCGTCCAACCGTCCAGTGTCACCATCATATGAATTTATGATTATTGGTCTTGCTAAAATAATTCACTATAAAGATCGATTAGAGCGGCGAATCAATACTTTTGGTGAGGTTTCAAATAACAATCAATTGTTTAGTAATTATCGCAGAATGTTCAATCGGTACGCTAAGCTATTGAGGGAATACGAAATAATAAAAGTTTCAGGAAACGGTCCACAGCGTCGAGAGATGTCCACCTCAAGCCCAACTGGAGGACAAATATCGGAGGTCAACAACCAGTGAAAACAAAAATAATGAATCTTCCGCACCACAGAACAACCCAGAATTCCAGACAGGGTATCTTGATCATCAATATTAAGATTTGATAAAATCTCATACATTCAGAGTCACAAAAATCGAAAATCTGCAAATGAGCTCCGATTTCGATGATTGATACCTCTATCAATAGGCGTTGAGACCTGTAATTGTCATACCAATGGTTATTTGGATAGCTCGCTCATTTCTACACATTTCGCAGAAAATTCAATTTTATTGAAAATCAACTGAACTAAAGCCCATACATTCAGAGTCACAAAAATCGAAAATCTGCAAATGTGCTCCGATTTCGATGATTGATACCTCTATCAATAGGCGTTGAGACCTGTAATTGTCATACCAATGGACATTTGGATCGGTCGAATATTTCTACACGTTCCATGAAAAATTGAATTTTTTTGAAAATCAACTGAACTATAGCCCACAAATTCAGAGCCACAAAAATCGAAAATCTATGCAAATGTGCTCCGATTTCGATGATTGATACCTCTATCAATAGGCGTTGAGACCTGTAATCATCATGCCAACGGTCATTTGGATAGCTCGCTCATTTCTACACATTTCGCAGAAAATTCAATTTTTTTGAAAATCAACTGAACTATAGCCCACAAATTCAGAGCCACAAAAATCGAAAATCTTCAAATGTGCTCCGATTTCGATGATTGATACCTCTATCAATAGGCGTTGAGACCTGTAATCGTCATGCCAACGGTCATTTGGATCGCTCGTACATTTCTACACATTTAGCAGAAAATTCAATTTGATTGAAAATAAACTGAACTATAGCCCACAAATTCAAAGCCACAAAATGAAAATTTGCAAATGTGCTCCGATTTCGTTGATTGATACCTCTATCAATAGGCGTTGACACCTGTAATTGTCAATGGCCATTTGGATCGGTCGAATATTTCTACACGTTCCATGAAAAATTGAATTTTTTTGAAAATCAACTGAACTATAGCCCACAAATTCAGAGCCACAAAAATCGAAAATCTGCAAATGTGCTCCGATTTCGATGATTGATACCTCTATCAATAGGCGTTGAGACCTGTAATCATCATGCCAACGGTCATTTGGATAGCTCGCTCATTTCTACACATTTCGCAGAAAATTCAATTTTTTTGAAAATCAACTGAACTAAAGCCCATACATTCAGAGTCACAAAAATCGAAAATCTGCAAATGTGCTCCGATTTCGATGATTGATACCTCTGTCAATAGGCGTTGAGACCTGTAATTGTCATACCAATGGACATTTGGATCGGTCGAATATTTCTACACGTTCCATGGAAAATTGAATTTTTTTGAAAATCAACTGAACTATAGCCCACAAATTCAGAGCCACAAAAATCGAAAATCTGCAAATGTGCTCCGATTTCGATGATTGATACCTCTATCAATAGGCGTTGAGACCTGTAATCGTCATGCCAACGGTCATTTGGATCGCTCGTACATTTCTACACATTTAGCAGAAAATTCAATTTTTTTGAAAATCAACTGAACTATAGCCCACAAATTCAGAGCCACAAAATTGAAAATTTGCAAATGTGCTCCGATTTCGTTGATTGATACCTCTATCAATAGGCGTTGACACCTGTAATTGTCATACCAATGGCCATTTGGATCGGTCGAATATTTCTACACGTTCCATGGAAAATTGAATTTTTTTGAAAATCAACTGAACTATAGCCCACAAATTCAGAGCCACAAAATTGAAAATTTGCAAATGTGCTCCGATTTCGATGATTGATACCTCTATCAATAGGCGTTGAGACCTGTAATTGTCATACCAATGGCCATTTGGATCGGTCGAATATTTCTACACGTTCCATGGAAAATTCAATTTTCTTGAAAATCAACTGAACTATAGCCCACAAATTTAGAGCCACAAAAATCGAAAATCTGCAAATGTGCTCCGATTTCGATGATTGATACCTCTATCAATAGGCGTTGAGACCTGTAATCATCATGCCAACGGTCATTTGGATAGCTCGCTCATTTCTACACATTTCGCAGAAAATTCAATTTTATTGAAAATCAACTGAACTAAAGCCCATACATTCAGAGTCACAAAAATCGAAAATCTGCAAATGTGCTCCGATTTCGATGATTGATACCTCTATCAATAGGCGTTGAGACCTGTAATCATCATGCCAACGGTCATTTGGATAGCTCGCTTATTTCTACACATTTCGCAGAAAATTCAATTTTTTTGAAAATCAACTGAACTATAGCCCACAAATTCAGAGCCACAAAAATCGAAAATCTTCAAATGTGCTCCGATTTCGATGATTGATACCTCTATCAATAGGCGTTGAGACCTGTAATCGTCATGCCAACGGTCATTTGGATCGCTCGTACATTTCTACACATTTAGCAGAAAATTCAATTTTATTGAAAATAAACTGAACTATAGCCCACAAATTCAGAGCCACAAAATTGAAAATTTGCAAATGTGCTCCGATTTCGTTGATTGATACCTCTATCAATAGGCGTTGACACCTGTAATTGTCATACCAATGGCCATTTGGATCGGTCGAATATTTCTACACGTTCCATGGAAAATTCAATTTTTTTGAAAATCAACTGAACTATAGCCCACAAATTCAGAGCCACAAAATTGAAAATTTGCAAATGTGCTCCGATTTCGATGATTGATACCTCTATCAATAGGCGTTGAGACCTGTAATTGTCATACCAATGGCCATTTGGATCGGTCGAATATTTCTACACGTTCCATGGAAAATTCAATTTTCTTGAAAATCAACTGAACTATAGCCCACAAATTTAGAGCCACAAAAATCGAAAATCTGCAAATGTGCTCCGATTTCGATGATTGATACCTCTATCAATAGGCGTTGAGACCTGTAATCATCATGCCAACGGTCATTTGGATAGCTCGCTCATTTCTACACATTTCGCAGAAAATTCAATTTTATTGAAAATCAACTGAACTAAAGCCCATACATTCAGAGTCACAAAAATCGAAAATCTGCAAATGTGCTCCGATTTCGATGATTGATACCTCTATCAATAGGCGTTGAGACCTGTAATCATCATGCCAACGGTCATTTGGATAGCTCGCTTATTTCTACACATTTCGCAGAAAATTCAATTTTTTTGAAAATCAACTGAACTATAGCCCACAAATTCAGAGCCACAAAAATCGAAAATCTTCAAATGTGCTCCGATTTCGATGATTGATACCTCTATCAATAGGCGTTGAGACCTGTAATCGTCATGCCAACGGTCATTTGGATCGCTCGTACATTTCTACACATTTAGCAGAAAATTCAATTTTATTGAAAATAAACTGAACTATAGCCCACAAATTCAGAGCCACAAAATTGAAAATTTGCAAATGTGCTCCGATTTCGTTGATTGATACCTCTATCAATAGGCGTTGACACCTGTAATTGTCATACCAATGGCCATTTGGATCGGTCGAATATTTCTACACGTTCCATGGAAAATTGAATTTTTTTGAAAATCAACTGAACTATAGCCCATAAATTCAGAGCCACAAAAAACGAAAATCTGCAAATGTGCTCCGATTTCGATGATTGATACCTCAACCAATAGGCGTTGAGACCTGTAATTGTCATACCAATTGCCATTTGGATCGGTCGAATATTTCTACACGTTCCATGGAAAATTCAATTTTTTTGAAAATCAACTGAACACAAATTCAGAGCCACAAAAATCGAAAATCTTCAAATGTGCTCCGATTTCGATGATTGATACCTCTATCAATAGGCGTTGAGACCTGTAATCATCATGCCAACGGTCATTTGGATAGCTCGCTTATTTCTACACATTTCGCAGAAAATTCAATTTTTTTGAAAATCAACTGAACTATAGCCCACAAATTCAGAGCCACAAAAATCGAAAATCTGCAAATGTGCTCCGATTTCGATGATTGATACCTCTATCAATAGGCGTTGAGACCTGTAATCGTCATGCCAACGGTCATTTGGATCGCTCGTACATTTCTACACATTTCGCAGAAAATTCAATTTTATTGAAAATAAACTGAACTATAGCCCACAAATTCAGAGCCACAAAATTGAAAATTTGCAAATGTGCTCCGATTTCGTTGATTGATACCTCTATCAATAGGCGTTGACACCTGTAATTGTCATACCAATGGCCATTTGGATCGGTCGAATATTTCCACACGTTCCATGGAAAATTGAATTTTTTTGAAAATCAACTGAACTATAGCCCACAAATTCAGAGCCACAAAAATCGAAAATCTGCAAATGTGCTCCGATTTCGATGATTGATACCTCTATCAATAGACGTTGAGACCTGTAATTGTCATACCAATGGCCATTTGGATCGGTCGAATATTTCTACACGTTCCATGGAAAATTGAATTTTTTTGAAAATCAACTGAACTATAGCCCATAAATTCAGAGCCACAAAAAACGAAAATCTGCAAATGTGCTCCGATTTCGATTATTGATACCTCTATCAATAGGCGTTGAGACCTGTAATCATCATGCCAACGGTCATTTAGATAGCTCGCTCATTTCTACACATTTCGCAGAAAATTCAATTTTATTGAAAATCAACTGAACTATAGCCCACAAATTCAGAGCCACAAAAAACGAAAATCTGCAAATGTGCTCCGATTTCGATGATTGATACCTCTACCAATAGGCGTTGAGACCTGTAATTGTCATACCAATGGCCATTTGGATCGGTCGAATATTTCTATGCGTTCCATGAAAATTCAATTTTTTTGAAAATCAACTGAACTATAGCCCACAAATTCAGAGCCACAAAAATCGAAAATCTGCAAATGTGCTCCGATTTCGATGATTGATACCTCTATCAATAGGCGTTGAGACCTGTAATTGTCATACCAATGGACATTTGGATCGGTCGAATATTTCTACACGTTCCATGAAAAATTGAATTTTTTTGAAAATCAACTGAACTAAAGCCCACAAATTCAGAGTCACAAAAATCGAAAATCTGCAAATGTGCTCCGATTTCGATGATTGATACCTCTATCAATAGGCGTTGAGACCTGTAATCATCATGCCAACGGTCATTTGGATAGCTCGCTCATTTCTACACATTTCGCAGAAAATTCAATTTTATTGAAAATCAACTGAACTATAGCCCACAAATTCAGAGCCACAAAAATCGAAAATCTGCAAATGTGCTCCGATTTCGATGATTGATACCTCTATCAATAGGCGTTGAGACCTGTAATCATCATGCCAACGGTCATTTGGATAGCTCGCTTATTTCTACACATTTCGCAGAAAATTCAATTTTTTTGAAAATCAACTGAACTATAGCCCACAAATTCAGAGCCACAAAAATCGAAAATCTTCAAATGTGCTCCGATTTCGATGATTGATACCTCTATCAATAGGCGTTGAGACCTGTAATCGTCATGCCAACGGTCATTTGGATCGCTCGTACATTTCTACACATTTAGCAGAAAATTCAATTTTATTGAAAATAAACTGAACTATAGCCCACAAATTCAGAGCCACAAAATTGAAAATTTGCAAATGTGCTCCGATTTCGTTGATTGATACCTCTATCAATAGGCGTTGACACCTGTAATTGTCATACCAATGGCCATTTGGATCGGTCGAATATTTCTACACGTTCCATGGAAAATTGAATTTTTTTGAAAATCAACTGAACTATAGCCCATAAATTCAGAGCCACAAAAAACGAAAATCTGCAAATGTGCTCCGATTTCGATGATTGATACCTCAACCAATAGGCGTTGAGACCTGTAATTGTCATACCAATTGCCATTTGGATCGGTCGAATATTTCTACACGTTCCATGGAAAATTCAATTTTTTTGAAAATCAACTGAACACAAATTCAGAGCCACAAAAATCGAAAATCTTCAAATGTGCTCCGATTTCGATGATTGATACCTCTATCAATAGGCGTTGAGACCTGTAATCATCATGCCAACGGTCATTTGGATAGCTCGCTTATTTCTACACATTTCGCAGAAAATTCAATTTTTTTGAAAATCAACTGAACTATAGCCCACAAATTCAGAGCCACAAAAATCGAAAATCTTCAAATGTGCTCCGATTTCGATGATTGATACCTCTATCAATAGGCGTTGAGACCTGTAATCGTCATGCCAACGGTCATTTGGATCGCTCGTACATTTCTACACATTTAGCAGAAAATTCAATTTTATTGAAAATAAACTGAACTATAGCCCACAAATTCAGAGCCACAAAATTGAAAATTTGCAAATGTGCTCCGATTTCGTTGATTGATACCTCTATCAATAGGCGTTGACACCTGTAATTGTCATACCAATGGCCATTTGGATCGGTCGAATATTTCTACACGTTCCATGGAAAATTGAATTTTTTTGAAAATCAACTGAACTATAGCCCATAAATTCAGAGCCACAAAAAACGAAAATCTGCAAATGTGCTCCGATTTCGATTATTGATACCTCTATCAATAGGCGTTGAGACCTGTAATCATCATGCCAACGGTCATTTAGATAGCTCGCTCATTTCTACACATTTCGCAGAAAATTCAATTTTATTGAAAATCAACTGAACTATAGCCGACAAATTCAGAGCCACAAAAAACGAAAATCTGCAAATGTGCTCCGATTTCGATGATTGATACCTCTACCAATAGGCGTTGAGACCTGTAATTGTCATACCAATGGCCATTTGGATCGGTCGAATATTTCTATGCGTTCCATGAAAATTCAATTTTTTTGAAAATCAACTGAACTATAGCCCACAAATTCAGAGCCACAAAAATCGAAAATCTGCAAATGTGCTCCGATTTCGATGATTGATACCTCTATCAATAGGCGTTGAGACCTGTAATTGTCATACCAATGGACATTTGGATCGGTCGAATATTTCTACACGTTCCATGAAAAATTGAATTTTTTTGAAAATCAACTGAACTATAGCCCACAAATTCAGAGCCACAAAAATCGAAAATCTGCAAATGTGCTCCGATTTCGATGATTGATACCTCTATCAATAGGCGTTGAGACCTGTAATCATCATGCCAACGGTCATTTGGATAGCTCGCTCATTTCTACACATTTCGCAGAAAATTCAATTTTATTGAAAATCAACTGAACTATAGCCCACAAATTCAGAGCCACAAAAATCGAAAATCTTCAATTGTGCTCCGATTTCGATGATTGATACCTCTATCAATAGGCGTTGAGACCTGTAATCATCATGCCAACGGTCATTTAGATAGCTCGCTCATTTCTACACATTTCGCAGAAAATTCAATTTTATTGAAAATCAACTGAACTATAGCCCACAAATTCAGAGCCACAAAAATCGAAAATCTTCAAATGTGCTCCGATTTCGATGATTGATACCTCTATCAATAGGCGTTGAGACCTGTAATTGTCATACCAATGGCCATTTGGATCGGTCGAATATTTCTACACGTTCCATGGAAAATTCAATTTTCTTGAAAATCAACTGAACTATAGCCCACAAATTCAGAGCCACAAAAATCGAAAATCTACAAATGTGCTCCGATTTCGATTATTGATACCTCTATCAATAGGCGTTGAGACCTGTAATCATCATGCCAATGGTCATTTAGATAGCTCGCTCATTTCTACACATTTCGCAGAAAATTCAATTTTATTGAAAATCAACTGAACTATAGCCCACAAATTCAGAGCCACAAAAAACGAAAATCTGCAAATGTGCTCCGATTTCGATGATTGATACCTCTACCAATAGGCGTTGAGACCTGTAATTGTCATACCAATGGCCATTTGGATCGGTCGAATATTTCTATGCGTTCCATGGAAAATTCAATTTTTTTGAAAATCAACTGAACTATAGCCCACAAATTCAGAGTCACAAAAATCGAAAATCTGCAAATGTGCTCCGATTTCGATTATTGATACCTCTATCAATAGGCGTTGAGACCTGTAATCATCATGCCAACGGTCATTTAGATAGCTCGCTCATTTCTACACATTTCGCAGAAAATTCAATTTTATTGAAAATCAACTGAACTATAGCCCACAAATTCAGAGCCACAAAAAACGAAAATCTGCAAATGTGCTCCGATTTCGATGATTGATACCTCTACCAATAGGCGTTGAGACCTGTAATTGTCATACCAATGGCCATTTGGATCGGTCGAATATTTCTATGCGTTCCATGGAAAATTCAATTTTTTTGAAAATCAACTGAACTATAGCCCACAAATTCAGAGTCACAAAAATCGAAAATCTGCAAATGTGCTCCGATTTCGATTATTGATACCTCTATCAATAGGCGTTGAGACCTGTAATCATCATGCCAATGGTCATTTAGATAGCTCGCTCATTTCTACACATTTCGCAGAAAATTCAATTTTATTGAAAATCAACTGAACTATAGCCCACAAATTCAGAGCCACAAAAAACGAAAATCTGCAAATGTGCTCCGATTTCGATGATTGATACCTCTACCAATAGGCGTTGAGACCTGTAATTGTCATACCAATGGCCATTTGGATCGGTCGAATATTTCTATGCGTTCCATGGAAAATTGAATTTTTTTGAAAATCAACTGAACTATAGCCCACAAATTCAGAGCCACAGAATTGAAAATTTGCAAATGTGCTCCGATTTCGATGATTGATACCTCTATCAATAGGCGTTGAGACCTGTAATTGTCATACCAATGGCCATTTGGATCGGTCGAATATTTCTACACGTTCCATGGAAAATTCAATTTTCTTGAAAATCAACTGAACTATAGCCCACAAATTTAGGGCCACAAAAATCGAAAATCTGCAAATGTGCTCCGATTTCGATGATTGATACCTCTATCAATAGGCGTTGAGACCTGTAATCATCATGCCAACGGTCATTTGGATAGCTCGCTTATTTCTACACATTTCGCAGAAAATTCAATTTTTTTGATAATCAACTGAACTATAGCCCACAAATTCAGAGCCACAAAAATCGAAAATCTTCAAATGTGCTCCGATTTCGATGATTGATACCTCTATCAATAGGCGTTGAGACCTGTAATCATCATGCCAACGGTCATTTGGATAGCTCGCTTATTTCTACACATTTCGCAGAAAATTCAATTTTATTGAAAATCAACTGAACTATAGCCCACAAATTCAGAGCCACAAAAATCGAAAATCTTCAAATGTGCTCCGATTTCGATGATTGATACCTCTATCAATAGGCGTTGAGACCTGTAATCGTCATGCCAACGGTCATTTGGATCGCTCGTACATTTCTACACATTTAGCAGAAAATTCAATTTTATTGAAAATAAACTGAACTATAGCCCACAAATTCAGAGCCACAAAATTGAAAATTTGCAAATGTGCTCCGATTTCGATGATTGATACCTCTATCAATAGGCGTTGACACCTGTAATTGTCATACCAATGGCCATTTGGATCGGTCGAATATTTCTACACGTTCCATGGAAAATTGAATTTTTTTGAAAATCAACTGAACTATAGCCCACAAATTCAGAGCCACAAAAATCGAAAATCTGCAAATGTGCTCCGATTTCGATGATTGATACCTCTATCAATAGACGTTGAGACCTGTAATTGTCATACCAATGGCCATTTGGATCGGTCGAATATTTCTACACGTTCCATGGAAAATTGAATTTTTTTGAAAATCAACTGAACTATAGCCCATAAATTCAGAGCCACAAAAAACGAAAATCTGCAAATGTGCTCCGATTTCGATGATTGATACCTCTATCAATAGGCGTTGAGACCTGTAATTGTCATACCAATGGCCATTTGGATCGGTCGAATATTTCTACACGTTCCATGGAAAATTCAATTTTCTTGAAAATCAACTGAACTATAGCCCACAAATTCAGAGCCACAAAAATCGAAAATCTGCAAATGTGCTCCGATTTCGATTATTGATACCTCTATCAATAGGCGTTGAGACCTGTAATCATCATGCCAACGGTCATTTAGATAGCTCGCTCATTTCTACACATTTCGCAGATAATTCAATTTTATTGAAAATCAACTGAACTATAGCCCACAAATTCAGAGCCACAAAAATCGAAAATCTTCAATTGTGCTCCGATTTCGATGATTGATACCTCTATCAATAGGCGTTGAGACCTGTAATCATCATGCCAACGGTCATTTAGATAGCTCGCTCATTTCTACACATTTCGCAGAAAATTCAATTTTATTGAAAATCAACTGAACTATAGCCCACAAATTCAGAGCCACAAAAAACGAAAATCTGCAAATGTGCTCCGATTTCGATGATTGATACCTCTATCAATAGGCGTTGACACCTGTAATTGTCATACCAATGGCCATTTGGATCGGTCGAATATTTCTACACGTTCCATGGAAAATTGAATTTTTTTGAAAATCAACTGAACTATAGCCCACAAATTCAGAGCCACAAAAATCGAAAATCTTCAATTGTGCTCCGATTTCGATGATTGATACCTCTATCAATAGGCGTTGAGACCTGTAATCATCATGCCAACGGTCATTTAGATAGCTCGCTCATTTCTACACATTTCGCAGAAAATTCAATTTTATTGAAAATCAACTGAACTATAGCCCACAAATTCAGAGCCACAAAATTGAAAATTTGCAAATGTGCTCCGATTTCGATGATTGATACCTCTATCAATAGGCGTTGAGACCTGTAATTGTCATGCCAACGGTTATTTGGATAGCTCGCTCATTTCTACACATTTCGCAGAAAATTCAATTTTATTGAAAATCAACTGAACTATAGCCCACAAATTCAGAGCCACAAAAATCAAAAATCTGCAATTGTGCTCCGATTTCGATGATTGATACATCAGTAGGCGTTGAGACCTGTAATCATCATGCCAACGGTCATTTCGATAGCTCGCTCATTTCTACACATTTCGCAGAAAATTCAATTTTATTGAAAATCAACTGAACTATTGCCCACAAATTCAGAGCCACAAAAATCGAAAATCTGCAAATGTGCTCCGATTTCGTTGATTGATACCTCTATCAATAGGCGTTGAGACCTGTAATCATCATGCCAACGGTCATTTGGATAGCTCGCTTATTTCTACACATTTCGCAGAAAATTCAATTTTATTGAAAATCAACTGAACTATAGCCCACAAATTCAGAGCCACAAAAATCGAAAATCTGCAAATGTGCTCCGATTTCGATGATTGATACCTCTATCAATAGGCGTTGAGACCTGTAATCATCATGCCAACGGTCATTTGGATAGCTCGCTCATTTCTACACATTTCGCAGAAAATTCAATTTTATTGAAAATCAACTGAACTATAGCCCACAAATTCAGAGCCACAAAAATCGAAAATCTTCAATTGTGCTCCGATTTCGATGATTGATACCTCTATCAATAGGCGTTGAGACCTGTAATCATCATGCCAACGGTCATTTGGATAGCTCGCTCATTTCTACACATTTCGCAGAAAATTCAATTTTATTGAAAATCAACTGAACTATAGCCCACAAATTCAGAGCCAGTAAAATCGAAAATCTGCAAATGTGCTCCGATTTCGTTGATTGATACCTCTATCAATAGGCGTTGAGACCTGTAATCATCATGCCAACGGTCATTTGGATAGCTCGCTTATTTCTACACATTTCGCAGAAAATTCAATTTTATTGAAAATCAACTGAACTATAGCCCACAAATTCAGAGCCACAAAAATCGAAAATCTGCAAATGTGCTCCGATTTCGTTGATAGATACCTCTATCAATAGGCGTTGAGACATGTAATCATCATGCCAACGGTCATTTGGATAGCTCGCTTATTTCTACACATTTCGCAGAAAATTCAATTTTATTGAAAATCAACTGAACTATAGCCCACAAATTCAGAGCCACAAAAATCGAAAATCTGCAAATGTGCTCCGATTTCGATGATTGATACCTCTATCAATAGGCATTGAGACCTGTAATCATCATGCCAACGGTCATTTGGATAGCTCGCTCATTTCTACACATTTCGCAGAAAATTCAATTTTATTGAAAATAAACTGAACTATAGCCCACAAATTCAGAGCCACAAAAATCGAAAATCTGCAAATGTGCTCCGATTTCGATGATTGATACCTCTATCAATAGGCGTTGAGACCTGTAATCATCATGCAACGGTCATTTGGATAGCTCGCTCATTTCTACACATTTCGCAGAAAATTCAATTTTATTGAAAATCAACTGAACTATAGCCCACAAATTCAGAGCCACAAAAATCGAAAATCTGCAAATGTGCTCCGATTTCGATGATTGATACCTCTATCAATAGGCGTTGAGACCTGTAATCATCATACCAATGGCCATTTGGATCGGTCGAATATTTCTACACGTTCCATGGAAAATTCAATTTTTTTGAAAATCAACTGAACACAAATTCAGAGCAACAAAAATCGAAAATCTGCAAATGTGCTCCGATTTCGATGATTGATACCTCTATCAATAGGCGTTGAGACCTGTAATCATCATACCAATGGCCATTTGGATCGGTCGAATATTTCTACACGTTCCATGGAAAATTCAATTTTTTTGAAATCAACTGAACACAAATTCAGAGCCACAAAAATTGAAAATCTGCAAATGTGCTCCGATTTCGATGATTGATACCTCTATCAATAGGCGTTGAGACCTGTAATCATCATGCCAACGGTCATTTGGATAGCTCGCTCATTTCTACACATTTCGCAGAAAATTCAATTTTATTGAAAATCAACTGAACTATAGCCCACAAATTCAGAGCCACAAAAATCGAAAATCTGCAAATGTGCTCCGATTTCGATGATTGATACCTCTATCAATAGGCGTTGAGACCTGTAATCATCATACCAATGGCCATTTGGATCGGTCGAATATTTCTACACACGTTCCATGGAAAATTCAATTTTTTTGAAAATCAACTGAACACAAATTCAGAGCAACAAAAATCGAAAATCTGCAAATGTGCTCCGATTTCGGATGATTGATACCTCTATCAATAGGCGTTGAGACCTGTAATCATCATACCAATGGCCATTTGGATCGGTCGAATATTTCTACAACGTTCCATGGAAAATTCAATTTTTTTGAAAATCAACTGAACACAAATTCAGAGCAACAAAAAATCGAAAATCTGCAAATGTGCTCCGATTTCGATGATTGATACCTCTATCAATAGGGCGTTGAGACCTGTAATCATCATACCAATGGCCATTTGGATCGGTCGAATATTTCTACACGTTCCATGGAAAATTCAATTTTTTTGAAAATCAACTGAACACAAATTCAGAGCCACAAAAATCGAAAATCTGCAAATGTGCTCCGATTTCGATGATTGATACCTCTATCAATAGGCGTTGAGACCTGTAATCATCATGCCAACGGTCATTTGGATAGCTCGCTCATTTCTACACATTTCGCAGAAAATTCAATTTTATTGAAAATCAACTGAACTATAGCCCACAAATTCAGAGCCACAAAAATCGAAAATCTGCAAATGTGCTCCGATTTCGATGATTGATACCTCTATCAATAGGCGTTGAGACCTGTAATCATCATACCAATGGCCATTTGGATCGGTCGAATATTTCTACACGTTCCATGGAAAATTCAATTTTTTTGAAAATCAACTGAACACAAATTCAGAGCAACAAAAATCGAAAATCTGCAAATGTGCTCCGATTTCGATGATTGATACCTCTATCAATAGGCGTTGAGACCTGTAATCATCATACCAATGGCCATTTGGATCGGTCGAATATTTCTACACGTTCCATGGAAAATTCAATTTTTTTGAAAATCAACTGAACACAAATTCAGAGCAACAAAAATCGAAAATCTGCAAATGTGCTCCGATTTCGATGATTGATACCTCTATCAATAGGCGTTGAGACCTGTAATCATCATACCAATGGCCATTTGGATCGGTCGAATATTTCTACACGTTCCATGGAAAATTCAATTTTTTTGAAAATCAACTGAACACAAATTCAGAGCCACAAAAATCGAAAATCTGCAAATGTGCTCCGATTTCGATGATTGATACCTCTATCAATAGGCGTTGAGACCTGTAATCATCATGCCAACGGTCATTTGGATAGCTCGCTCATTTCTACACATTTCGCAGAAAATTCAATTTTATTGAAAATCAACTGAACTATAGCCCACAAATTCAGAGCCACAAAAATCGAAAATCTGCAAATGTGCTCCGATTTCGATGATTGATACCTCTATCAATAGGCGTTGAGACCTGTAATCATCATACCAATGGCCATTTGGATCGGTCGAATATTTCTACACGTTCCATGGAAAATTCAATTTTTTTGAAAATCAACTGAACACAAATTCAGAGCAACAAAAATCGAAAATCTGCAAATGTGCTCCGATTTCGATGATTGATACCTCTATCAATAGGCGTTGAGACCTGTAATCATCATACCAATGGCCATTTGGATCGGTCGAATATTTCTACACGTTCCATGGAAAATTCAATTTTTTTGAAAATCAACTGAACACAAATTCAGAGCCACAAAAATCGAAAATCTGCAAATGTGCTCCGATTTCGATGATTGATACCTCTATCAATAGGCGTTGAGACCTGTAATCATCATGCCAACGGTCATTTGGATAGCTCGCTCATTTTCTACACATTTCGCAGAAAAATTCAATTTTATTGAAAATCAACTGAACTATAGCCCACAAATTCAGAGCCACAAAAATCGAAAATCTGCAAATGTGCTCCGATTTCGATGATTGATACCTCTATCAATAGGCGTTGAGACCTGTAATCATCATACCAATGGCCATTTGGATCGGTCGAATATTTCTACACGTTCCATGGAAAATTCAATTTTTTGAAAATCAACTGAACACAAATTCAGAGCAACAAAAATCGAAAATCTGCAAATGTGCTCCGATTTCGATGATTGATACCTCTATCAATAGGCGTTGAGACCTGTAATCATCATACCAATGGCCATTTGGATCGGTCGAATATTTCTACCGTTCCATGGAAAATTCAATTTTTTTGAAATCAACTGAACACAAATTCAGAGCCACAAAAATCGAAATCTGCAAATGTGCTCCGATTTCGATGATTGATACCTCTATCAATAGGCGTTGAGACCTGTAATCATCATACCAATGGCCATTGGATCGTCGAATATTTCTACACGTTCCATGGAAAATTCAATTTTTTTGAAAATCAACTGAACACAAATTCAGAGCCACAAAAATCGAAAATCTGCAAATGTGCTCCGATTTCGATGATTGATACCTCTATCAATAGGCGTTGAGACCTGTAATCATCATGCCAACGGTCATTTGGATAGCTCGCTCATTTCTACACATTTCGCCGAAAATTCAATTTTATTGAAAATCAACTGAACTCATAGCCCACAAATTCAGAGCCACAAAAATCGAAAATCTGCAAATGTGCTCCGATTTCGATGATTGATACCTCTATCAATAGGCGTTGAGACCTGTAATCATCATACCAATGGCCATTTGGATCGGTCGAATATTTCTACACGTTCCATGGAAAATTCAATTTTTTTTGAAAATCAACTGAACACAAATTCAGAGCAACAAAAATCGAAAATCTGCAAATGTGCTCCGATTTCGATGATTGATACCTCTATCAATAGGCGTTGAGACCTGTAATCATCATACCAATGGCCATTTGGATCGGTCGAATATTTCTACACGTTCCATGGAAAATTCAATTTTTTTGAAAATCAACTGAACACAAATTCAGAGCCACAAAAATCGAAAATCTGCAAAATGTGCTCCGATTTCGATGATTGATACCTCTATCAATAGGGCGTTGAGACCTGTAATCATCATGCCAACGGTCATTTGGATAGCTTGCTCATTTCTTACACATTTCGCAGAAAATTCAATTTTATTGAAAATCAACTGAACTATAGCCCACAAATTCAGAGCCACAAAAATCGAAAATCTGCAAATGTGCTCCGATTTCGATGATTGATACCTCTATCAATAGGCGTTGAGACCTGTAATCATCATAACCAATGGCCATTTGGATCGGTCGAATATTTCTACACGTTCCATGGAAAATTCAATTTTTTTGAAAATCAACTGAACACAAATTCAGAGCAACAAAAATCGAAAATCTGCAAATGTGCTCCGATTTCGATGATTGATACCTCTATCAATAGGCGTTGAGACCTGTAATCATCATATACCAATGGCCATTTGGATCGGTCGAATATTTCTACACGTTCCATGAAAATTCAATTTTTTTGAAAATCAACTGAACACAAAATTCAGAGCAACAAAAAATCGAAAATCTGCAAATGTGCTCCGATTTCGATGATTGATACCTCTATCAATAGCGTTGAGACCTGTAATCATCATACCAATGGCCATTTGGATCGGTCGAATAATTCTTACACGTTCCATGGAAAATTCAATTTTTTTGAAAATCAACTGAACACAAATTCAGAGCCACAAAAATCGAAAATCTGCAAATGTGCTCCGATTTCGATGATTGATACCTCTATCAATAGGCGTTGAGACCTGTAATCATCATGCCAACGGTCATTTGGATAGCTCGTCATTTCTACACATTTCGCAGAAAATTCAATTTTATTGAAAATCAACTGAACTATAGCCCACAAATTCAGAGCCACAAAATCGAAAATCTGCAAATGTGCTCCGATTTCGATGATTGATACCTCTATCAATAGGCGTTGAGACCTGTAATCATCATACCAATGGCCATTTGGATCGGTCGAATATTTCTACACGTTCCATGGAAAATTCAATTTTTTTGAAAATCAACTGAACACAAATTCAGAGCAACAAAAATCGAAAATCTGCAAATGTGCTCCGATTTCGATGATTGATACCTCTATCAATAGGCGTTGAGACCTGTAATCATCATACCAATGGCCATTTGGATCGGTCGAATATTTCTACACGTTCCATGGAAAATTCAATTTTTTTGAAAATCACTGAACACAAATTCAGAGCCACAAAAATCGAAAATCTGCAAATGTGCTCGATTTCGATGATTGATACCTCTATCAATAGGCGTTGAGACCTGTAATCATCATGCCAACGGTCATTTGGATAGCTCGCTCATTCTACACATTTCGCAGAAAATTCAATTTATTGAAAATCAACTGAACTATAGCCCACAAATTCAGAGCCACAAAAATCGAAAATCTGCAAAATGTGCTCCGATTTCGATGATTGATACCTCTATCAATAGGCGTTGAGACCTGTAATCATCATACCAATGGCCATTTGGATCGTCGAATATTTTCTACACGTTCCATGGAAAATTCAATTTTTTTGAAAATCAACTGAACACAAATTCAGAAGCAACAAAAATCGAAAATCTGCAAATGTGCTCCGATTTCGATGATTGATACCTCTATCAATAGGCGTTGAGACCTGTAATCATCATACCAATGGCCATTTGGATCGGTCGAATATTTTCTACACGTTCCATGGAAAATTCAATTTTTTGAAAATCAACTGAACACAAATTCAGAGCCACAAAAATCGAAAATCTGCAAATGTGCTCCGATTTCGATGATTGATACCTCTATCAATAGGCGTTGAGACCTGTAATCATCATACCAATGGCCATTTGGATCGGTCGAATATTTCTACACGTTCCATGGAAAATTCAATTTTTTTGAAAATCAACTGAACACAAATTCAGAGCCACAAAAAATCGAAAATCTGCAAATGTGCTCCGATTTCGATGATTGATACCTCTATCAATAGGCGTTGAGGACCTGTAATCATCATGCCAACGGTCATTTGGATAGCTCGCTCATTTCTACACATTTCGCAGAAAATTCAATTTTATTGAAAATCAACTGAACTATAGCCCACAAATTCAGAGCCACAAAAATCGAAAATCTGCAAATGTGCTCCGATTTCGATGATTGATACCTCTATCAATAGCGGTTGGAACCTGTAATCATCATACCAATGGCCATTTGGATCGGTCGAATATTTCTACACGTTCCATGGAAAATTCAATTTTTTTTGAAAATCAACTGAACACAAATTCAGAGCAACAAAAATCGAAAATCTGCAAATGTGCTCCGATTTCGATGATTGATACCTCTATCAATAGGCGTTGAGACCTGTAATCATCATACCATGGCCATTTGGATCGGTCGAATATTTCTACACGTTCCATGGAAAATTCAATTTTTTGAAATCAACTGAACACAAATTCAGAGCCACAAAAATCGAAAATCTGCAAATGTGCCTCCGATTTCGATGATTGATACCTCTATCAATAGGCGTTGAGACCTGTAATCATCATTGCCAACGGTCATTTGGATAGCTCCGTCATTTCTACACATTTCGCAGAAAATTCAATTTTATTGAAAATCAACTGAACTATAGCCCACAAATTCAGAGCCACAAAAAATCGAAAATCTGCAAATGTGCTCCCGATTTCGATGATTGATACCTCTATCAATAGGCGTTGAGCATACCAATGGCCATTTGGATCGGTCGAATATTTCTACACGTTCCATGGAAAATTCAATTTTTTTGAAAATCAACTGAACACAAATTCAGAGCCACAAAAATCGAAAATCTGCAAATGTGCTCCGATTTCGATGATTGATACCTCTATCAATAGGCGTTGAGACCTGTAATCATCATACCAATGGCCATTTGGATCGGTCGAATATTTCTACACGTTCCATGGAAAATTCAATTTTTTTGAAAATCAACTGAACACAAATTCAGAGCAACAAAAATCGAAAATCTGCAAATGTGCTCCGATTTCGATGATTGATACCTCTATCAATAGGCGTTGAGACCTGTAATCATCATACCAATGGCCATTTGGATCGGTCGAATATTTCTACATGTTCCATGGAAAATTCAATTTTTTTGAAAATCAACTGAACACAAATTCAGAGCCACAAAAATCGAAAATCTGCAAATGTGCTCCGATTTCGATGATTGATACCTCTATCAATAGGCGTTGAGACCTGTAATCATCATGCCAACGGTCATTTGGATAGCTCGCTCATTTCTACACATTTCGCAGAAAATTCAATTTTATTGAAAATCAACTGAACTATAGCCCACAAATTCAGAGCCACAAAAATCGAAAATCTGCAAATGTGCTCCGATTTCGATGATTGATACCTCTATCAATAGGCGTTGAGACCTGTAATCATCATACCTATGGCCATTTGGATCGGTCGAATATTTCTACACGTTCCATGGAAAATTCAATTTTTTTGAAAATCAACTGAACACAAATTCAGAGCCACAAAAATCGAAAATCTGCAAATGTGCTCCGATTTCGATGATTGATACCTCTATCAATAGGCGTTGAGACCTGTAATCATCATGCCAACGGTCATTTGGATAGCTCGCTCATTTCTACACATTTCGCAGAAAATTCAATTTTATTGAAAATCAACTGAACTATAGCCCACAAATTCAGAGCCACAAAAATCGAAAATCTGCAAATGTGCTCCGATTTCGATGATTGATACCTCTATCAATAGGCGTTGAGACCTGTAATCATCATACCAATGGCCATTTGGATCGGTCGAATATTTCTACACGTTCCATGGAAAATTCAATTTTTTTGAAAATCAACTGAACACAAATTCAGAGCCACAAAAATCGAAAATCTGCAAATGTGCTCCGATTTCGATGATTGATACCTCTATCAATAGGCGTTGAGACCTGTAATCATCATACCAATGGCCATTTGGATCGGTCGAATATTTCTACACGTTCCATGGAAAATTCAATTTTTTTGAAAATCAACTGAACACAAATTCAGAGCAACAAAAATCGAAAATCTGCAAATGTGCTCCGATTTCGATGATTGATACCTCTATCAATAGGCGTTGAGACCTGTAATCATCATACCAATGGCCATTTGGATCGGTCGAATATTTCTACATGTTCCATGGAAAATTCAATTTTTTTGAAAATCAACTGAACACAAATTCAGAGCCACAAAAATCGAAAATCTGCAAATGTGCTCCGATTTCGATGATTGATACCTCTATCAATAGGCGTTGAGACCTGTAATCATCATACCAATGGCCATTTGGATCGGTCGAATATTTCTACACGTTCCATGGAAAATTCAATTTTTTTGAAAATCAACTGAACACAAATTCAGAGCCACAAAAATCGAAAATCTGCAAATGTGCTCCGATTTCGATGATTGATACCTCTATCAATAGGCGTTGAGACCTGTAATCATCATGCCAACGGTCATTTGGATAGCTCGCTCATTTCTACACATTTCGCAGAAAATTCAATTTTATTGAAAATCAACTGAACTATAGCCCACAAATTCAGAGCCACAAAAATCGAAAATCTGCAAATGTGCTCCGATTTCGATGATTGATACCTCTATCAATAGGCGTTGAGACCTGTAATCATCATACCAATGGCCATTTGGATCGGTCGAATATTTCTACACGTTCCATGGAAAATTCAATTTTTTTGAAAATCAACTGAACACAAATTCAGAGCAACAAAAATCGAAAATCTGCAAATGTGCTCCGATTTCGATGATTGATACCTCTATCAATAGGCGTTGAGACCTGTAATCATCATACCAATGGCCATTTGGATCGGTCGAATATTTCTACACGTTCCATGGAAAATTCAATTTTTTTGAAAATCAACTGAACACAAATTCAGAGCCACAAAAATCGAAAATCTGCAAATGTGCTCCGATTTCGATGATTGATACCTCTATCAATAGGCGTTGAGACCTGTAATCATCATGCCAACGGTCATTTGGATAGCTCGCTCATTTCTACACATTTCGCAGAAAATTCAATTTTATTGAAAATCAACTGAACTATAGCCCACACATTCAGAGCCACAAAAATCGAAAATCTTCAATTGTGCTCCGATTTCGATGATTGATACCTCTATCAATAGGCGTTGAGACCTGTAATCATCATGCCAACGGTCATTTGGATAGCTCGCTCATTTCTACACATTTCGCAGAAAATTCAATTTTATTGAAAATCAACTGAACTATAGCCCACAAATTCAGAGCCACAAAAATCGAAAATCTTCAATTGTGCTCCGATTTCGATGATTGATACCTCTATCAATAGGCGTTGAGACCTGTAATCATCATGCCAACGGTCATTTGGATAGCTCGCTCATTTCTACACATTTCGCAGAAAATTCAATTTTATTGAAAATCAACTGAACTATAGCCCACAAATTCAGAGCCACAAAAATCGAAAATCTTCAATTGTGCTCCGATTTCGTTGATTGATACCTCTATCAATAGGCGTTGAGACCTGTAATCGTCATGCAAACGGTCGTTTGGATTGCTCGTACATTTCTACACATTTCGCAGAAAATTCAATTTTATTGAAAATCAACTGAACTATAGCCCACAAGTTCAGAGCCACAAAAATCGAAAATCTTCAAATGTGCTCCGATTTCGATGATTGATACCTCTATCAATAGGCGTTGAGACCTGTAATCATCATGCCAACGGCCATTTGGATAGCTCGCTCATTTCTACACATTTCGCAGAAAATTCAATTTTATTGAAAATCAACTGAACTATAGCCCACAAATTCAGAGCCAGAAAAATCGAAAATCTTCAATTGTGCTCCGATTTCGTTGATTGATACCTCTATCAATAGGCGTTGAGACCTGTAATCGTCATGCCAACGGTCGTTTGGATTGCTCGTACATTTCTACACATTTCGCAGAAAATTCAATTTTATTGAAAATCAACTGAACTATAGCCCACACATTCAGAGCCACAAAAATCGAAAATCTGCAAATGTGCTCCGATTTCGATGATTGATACCTCTATCAATAGGCGTTGAGACCTGTAATCATCATGCCAACGGTCATTTGGATAGCTCGCTCATTTCTACACATTTCGCAGAAAATTCAATTTTATTGAAAATCAACTGAACTATAGCCCACAAATTCAGAGCCACAAAAATCGAAAATCTGCAAATGTGCTCCGATTTCGATGATTTATACCTCTATCAATAGGCGTTGAGACCTGTAATCATCATGCCAACGGTCATTTGGATAGCTCGCTCATTTCTACACATTTTGCAGAAAATTCAATTTTATTGAAAATCAACTGAACTATAGCCCACACATTCAGAGCCACAAAAATCGAAAATCTTCAATTGTGCTCCGATTTCGATGATTGATACCTCTATCAATAGGCGTTGAGACCTGTAATCATCATACCAATGGCCATTTGGACCGGTCGAATATTTCTACACGTTCCATGGAAAATTCAATTTTTTTGAAAATCAACTGAACTATAGCCCACAAATTCAGAGCCACAAAATTGAAAATTTGCAAATGTGCTCCGATTTCGATGATTGATACCTCTATCAATAGGCGTTGAGACCTGTAATCATCATGCCAACGGTCATTTGGATAGCTCGCTCATTTCTACACATTTCGCAGAAAAATCAATTTTATTGAAAATCAACTGAACTATAGCCCACACATTCAGAGCCACAAAAATCGAAAATCTGCAAATGTGCTCCGATTTCGATGATTGATACCTCTATCAATAGGCGTTGAGACCTGTAATCATCATGCCAACGGTCATTTGGATAGCTCGCTCATTTCTACACATTTCGCAGAAAATTCAATTTTATTGAAAATCAACTGAACTATAGCCCACAAATTCAGAGCCACAAAAATCGAAAATCTGCAATTGTGCTCCGATTTCGATGATTGATACCTCTATCAATAGGCGTTGAGACCTGTAATCATCATGCCAACGGTCATTTGGATAGCTCGCTCATTTCTACACATTTCGCAGAAAATTCAATTTTATTGAAAATCAACTGAACTATAGCCCACAAATTCAGAGCCACAAAAATCGAAAATCTGCAAATGTGCTCCGATTTCGTTGATAGATACCTCTATCAATAGGCGTTGAGACCTGTAATCATCATGCCAACGGTCATTTGGATAGCTCGCTCATTTCTACACATTTCGCAGAAAATTCAATTTTATTGAAAATCAACTGAACTATTGCCCACAAATTCAGAGCCACAAAAATCGAAAATCTGCAAATGTGCTCCGATTTCGATGATTTATACCTCTATCAATAGGCGTTGAGACCTGTAATCATCATGCCAACGGTCATTTGGATAGCTCGCTCATTTCTACACATTTTGCAGAAAATTCAATTTTATTGAAAATCAACTGAACTATAGCCCACACATTCAGAGCCACAAAAATCGAAAATCTTCAATTGTGCTCCGATTTCGATGATTGATACCTCTATCAATAGGCGTTGAGACCTGTAATCATCATACCAATGGCCATTTGGACCGGTCGAATATTTCTACACGTTCCATGGAAAATTCAATTTTTTTGAAAATCAACTGAACTATAGCCCACAAATTCAGAGCCACAAAATTGAAAATTTGCAAATGTGCTCCGATTTCGATGATTGATACCTCTATCAATAGGCGTTGAGACCTGTAATCATCATGCCAACGGTCATTTGGATAGCTCGCTTATTTCTACACATTTCGCAGAAAATTCAATTTTATTGAAAATCAACTGAACTATTGCCCACAAATTCAGAGCCACAAAAATCGAAAATCTGCAAATGTGCTCCGATTTCGATGATTTATACCTCTATCAATAGGCGTTGAGACCTGTAATCATCATGCCAACGGTCATTTGGATAGCTCGCTCATTTCTACACATTTTGCAGAAAATTCAATTTTATTGAAAATCAACTGAACTATAGCCCACACATTCAGAGCCACAAAAATCGAAAATCTTCAATTGTGCTCCGATTTCGATGATTTATACCTCTATCAATAGGCGTTGAGACCTGTAATCATCATGCCAACGGTCATTTGGATAGCTCGCTTATTTCTACACATTTCGCAGAAAATTCAATTTTATTGAAAATCAACTGAACTATAGCCCACAAATTCAGAGCCACAAAAATCGAAAATCTGCAAATGTGCTCCGATTTCGTTGATAGATACCTCTATCAATAGGCGTTGAGACCTGTAATCATCATGCCAACGGTCATTTGGATAGCTCGCTCATTTCTACACATTTCGCAGAAAATTCAATTTTATTGAAAATCAACTGAACTATTGCCCACAAATTCAGAGCCACAAAAATCGAAAATCTGCAAATGTGCTCCGATTTCGATGATTTATACCTCTATCAATAGGCGTTGAGACCTGTAATCATCATGCCAACGGTCATTTGGATAGCTCGCTCATTTCTACACATTTCGCAGAAAATTCAATTTTATTGAAAATCAACTGAACTATAGCCCACAAATTCAGAGCCACAAAAATCGAAAATCTGCAATTGTGCTCCGATTTCGATGATTGATACCTCTATCAATAGGCGTTGAGACCTGTAATCATCATGCCAACAATTCAGAGCCACAAAAATCGAAAATCTGCAAATGTGCTCCGATTTCGATGATTGATACCTCTATCAATAGGCGTTGAGACCTGTAATCATCATGCCAACGGTCATTTGGATAGCTCGCTCATTTCTACACATTTCGCAGAAAATTCAATTTTATTGAAAATAAACTGAACTATAGCCCACAAATTCAGAGCCACAAAAATCGAAAATCTTCAATTGTGCTCCGATTTCGATGATTGATACCTCTATCAATAGGCGTTGAGACCTGTAATCATCATACCAATGGCCATTTGGATCGGTCGAATATTTCTACACGTTCCATGGAAAATTCAATTTTTTTGAAAATCAACTGAACACAAATTCAGAGCCACAAAAATCGAAAATCTGCAAATGTGCTCCGATTTCGATGATTGATACCTCTATCAGTTGGCGTTGAGACCTGTAATCATCATGCCAATGGTCATTTCGATAGCTCGCTCATTTCTACACATTTCGCAGAAAATTCAATGTTATTGAAAATCAACTGAACTATAGCCCACAAATTCAGAGCCACAAAAATCGAAAATCTGCAAATGTGCTCCGATTTCGATGATTGATACCTCTATCAATAGGCGTTGAGACCTGTAATCATCATGCCAACGGTCATTTGGATAGCTCGCTCATTTCTACACATTTCGCAGAAAATTCAATTTTATTGAAAATCAACTGAACTATAGCCCACAAATTCAGAGCCACAAAAATCGAAAATCTGCAAATGTGCTCCGATTTCGATGATTTATACCTCTATCAATAGGCGTTGAGACCTGTAATCATCATACCAATGGTTATTTGGATCGGTCGAATATTTCTACACGTTTCGTGGAAAATTCAATTTTTTTGAAAATCAACTGAACACAAATTCAGAGCCACAAAAATCGAAAATCTGCAAATGTGCTCCGATTTCGATGATTGATACCTCTATCAATAGGCGTTGAGACCTGTAATCATCATACCAATGGCCATTTGGATCGGTCGAATATTTCTACACGTTCCATGGAAAATTCAATTTTTTTGAAAATCAACTGAACACAAATTCAGAGCCACAAAAATCGAAAATCTTCAAATGTGCTCGGATTTCGATGATTGATACCTCTATCAGTAGGCGTTGAGACCTGTAATCATCATGCCAACGGTCATTTCGATAGCTCGCTCATTTCTACACATTTCGCAGAAAATTCAATGTTATTGAAAATCAACTGAACTATAGCCCACAAATTCAGAGCCACAAAAATCGAAAATCTGCAAATGTGCTCCGATTTCGATGATTGATACCTCTATCAATAGGCGTTGAGACCTGTAATCATCATGCCAACGGTCATTTGGATAGCTCGCTCATTTCTACACATTTCGCAGAAAATTCAATTTTATTGAAAATCAACTGAACTATAGCCCACAAATTCAGAGCCACAAAAATCGAAAATCTGCAAATGTGCTCCGATTTCGATGATTGATACCTCTATCAATAGGCGTTGAGACCTGTAATCATCATACCAATGGCCATTTGGATCGGTCGAACATTTCTACACGTTCCATGGAAAATTCAATTTTTTTGAAAATCAACTGAACACAAATTCAGAGCCACAAAAATCGAAAATCTGCAAATGTGCTCCGATTTCGATGATTGATACCTCTATCAATAGGCGTTGAGACCTGTAATCATCATACCAATGGCCATTTGGATCGGTCGAATATTTCTACACGTTCCATGGAAAATTCAATTTTTTTGAAAATCAACTGAACACATATTCAGAGCAACAAAAATCGAAAATCTGCAAATGTGCTCCGATTTCGATGATTGATACCTCTATCAATAGGCGTTGAGACCTGTAATCATCATACCAATTGCCATTTGGATCGGTCGAATATTTCTACACGTTCCATGGAAAATTCAATTTTTTTGAAAATCAACTGAACACAAATTCAGAGCCACAAAAATCGAAAATCTGCAAATGTGCTCCGATTTCGATGATTGATACCTCTATCAATAGGCGTTGAGACCTGTAATCATCATACCAATGGCCATTTGGATCGGTCGAATATTTCTACACGTTCCATGGAAAATTCAATTTTTTTGAAAATCAACTGAACACAAATTCAGAGCAACAAAAATCGAAAATCTGCAAATGTGCTCCGATTTCGATGATTGATACCTCTATCAATAGGCGTTGAGACCTGTAATCATCATACCAATGGCCATTTGGATCGGTCGAATATTTCTACACGTTCCATGGAAAATTCAATTTTTTTGAAAATCAACTGAACACAAATTCAGAGCCACAAAAATCGAAAATCTGCAAATGTGCTCCGATTTCGATGATTGATACCTCTATCAATAGGCGTTGAGACCTGTAATCATCATGCCAACGGTCATTTGGATAGCTCGCTCATTTCTACACATTTCGCAGAAAATTCAATTTTATTGAAAATCAACTGAACTATAGCCCACAAATTCAGAGCCACAAAAATCGAAAATCTTCAATTGTGCTCCGATTTCGATGATTGATACCTCTATCAATAGGCGTTGAGACCTGTAATCATCATGCCAACGGTCATTTGGATAGCTCGCTCATTTCTACACATTTCTCAGAAAATTCAATTTTATTGAAAATCAACTGAACTATAGCCCATAAATTCAGAGTGACAAAAATCGAAAATCTGCAAATGTGCTCCGATTTCGATGATTGATACCTCTATCAATAGGCGTTGAGACCTGTAATCATCATGCCAACGGTCATTTGGATAGCTCGCTCATTTCTACACATTTCGCAGAAAATTCAATTTTATTGAAAATCAACTGAACTATAGCCCACAAATTCAGAGCCAGAAAAATCGAAAATCTTTAATTGTGCTCCGATTTCGTTGATTGATACCTCTATCAATAGGCGTTGAGACCTGTAATCATCATGCCAACGGTCATTTGGATAGCTCGCTCATTTCTACACATTTCGCAGAAAATTCAATTTTATTGAAAATCAACTGAACTAAAGCCCATAAATTCAGAGTCACAAAAATCGAAAATCTGCAAATGTGCTCCGATTTCGATGATTGATACCTCTATCAATAGGCGTTGAGACCTGTAATCATCATGCCAACGGTCATTTGGATAGCTCGCTCATTTCTACACATTTCGCAGAAAATTCAATTTTATTGAAAATCAACTGAACTATAGCCCACACATTCAGAGCCACAAAAATCGAAAATCTTCAATTGTGCTCCGATTTCGATGATTGATACCTCTATCAATAGGCGTTGAGACCTGTAATCATCATGCCAACGGTCATTTGGATAGCTCGCTCATTTCTACACATTTCGCAGAAAATTCAATTTTATTGAAAATCAACTGAACTATAGCCCACAAATTCAGAGCCAGAAAAATCGAAAATCTTCAATTGTGCTCCGATTTCGATGATTGATACCTCTATCAATAGGCGTTGAGACCTGTAATCGTCATGCCAACGGTCGTTTGGATTGCTCGTACATTTCTACACATTTAGCAGAAAATTCAATTTTATTGAAAATCAACTGAACTATAGCCCACAAGTTCAGAGCCACAAAATTGAAAATTTGCAAATGTGCTCCGATTTCGATGATTGATACCTCTATCAATAGGCGTTGAGACCTGTAATCATCATGCCAACGGTCATTTGGATAGCTCGCTCATTTCTACACATTTCGCAGAAAATTCAATTTTATTGAAAATCAACTGAACTATAGCTCACAAATTAAGAGCCAGAAAAATCGAAAATCTTCAATTGTGCTCCGATTTCGATGATTGATACCTCTATCAATAGGCGTTGAGACCTGTAATCGTCATGCCAACGGTCATTTGGATTGCTCGTACATTTCTACACATTTCGCAGAAAATTCAATTTTATTGAAAATCAACTGAACTATAGCCCACAAATTCAGAGCCACAAAAATCGAAAATCTTCAAATGTGCTCCGATTTCGATGATTGATACCTCTATCAATAGGCGTTGAGACCTGTAATCATCATGCCAACGGTCATTTGGATAGCTCGCTCATTTCTACACATTTCGCAGAAAATTCAATTTTATTGAAAATCAACTGAACTAAAGCCCATACATTCAGAGTCACAAAAATCGAAAATCTGCAAATGTGCTCCGATTTCGATGATTGATACCTCTATCAATAGGCGTTGAGACCTGTAATCATCATGCCAACGGTCATTTGGATAGCTCGCTCATTTCTACACATTTCGCAGAAAATTCAATTTTATTGAAAATCAACTGAACTATAGCCCACACATTCAGAGCCACAAAAATCGAAAATCTGCAAATGTGCTCCGATTTCGATGATTGATACCTCTATCAATAGGCGTTGAGACCTGTAATCATCATGCCAACGGTCATTTGGATAGCTCGCTCATTTCTACACATTTCGCAGAAAATTCAATTTTATTGAAAATCAACTGAACTATAGCCCACACATTCAGAGCCACAAAAATCGAAAATCTGCAAATGTGCTCCGATTTCGATGATTGATACCTCTATCAATAGGCGTTGAGACCTGTAATCATCATGCCAACGGTCATTTGGATAGCTCGCTCATTTCTACACATTTCGCAGAAAATTCAATTTTATTGAAAATCAACTGAACTATAGCCCACAAATTCAGAGCCACAAAAATCGATAATCTGCAAATGTGCTCCGATTTCGATGATTTATACCTCTATCAATAGGCGTTGAGACCTGTAATCATCATGCCAACGGTCATTTGGATAGCTCGCTCATTTCTACACACTTTGCAGAAAATTCAATTTTATTGAAAATCAACTGAACTATAGCCCACACATTCAGAGCCACAAAAATCGAAAATCTTCAATTGTGCTCCGATTTCGATGATTGATACCTCTATCAATAGGCGTTGAGACCTGTAATCATCATACCAATGGCCATTTGGACCGGTCGAATATTTCTACACGTTCCATGGAAAATTCAATTTTTTTGAAAATCAACTGAACTATAGCCCACAAATTCAGAGCCACAAAATTGAAAATTTGCAAATGTGCTCCGATTTCGATGATTGATACCTCTATCAATAGGCGTTGAGACCTGTAATCATCATGCCAACCGTCATTTGGATAGCTCGCTCATTTCTACACATTTCGCAGAAAATTCAATTTTATTGAAAATCAACTGAACTATAGCCCACAAATTCAGAGCCACAAAAATCGAAAATCTTCAATTGTGCTCCGATTTCGATGATTGATACCTCTATCAATAGGCGTTGAGACCTGTAATCATCATACCAATGGCCATTTGGATCGGTCGAATATTTCTACACGTTCCATGGAAAATTCAATTTTTTTGAAAATCAACTGAACACAAATTCAGAGCCACAAAAATCGAAAATCTGCAAATGTGCTCCGATTTCGATGATTGATACCTCTATCAGTAGGCGTTGAGACCTGTAATCATCATGCCAATGGTCATTTCGATAGCTCGCTCATTTCTACACATTTCGCAGAAAATGCAATGTTATTGAAAATCAACTGAACTATAGCCCACAAATTCAGAGCCACAAAAATCGAAAATCTGCAAATGTGCTCCGATTTCGATGATTGATACCTCTATCAATAGGCATTGAGACCTGTAATTGTCATGCCAATGGCCATTTGGATCGGTCGAATATTTCTACACGTTCCATGGAAAATTCAATTTTATTGAAAATCAACTGAACACAAATTCAGAGCCACAAAAATCGAAAATCTGCAAATGTGCTCCGATTTCGATGATTGATACCTCTATCAATAGGCGTTGAGACCTGTAATCATCATACCAATGGCCATTTGGATCGGTCGTATATTTCTACACGTTCCATGGAAAATTCAATTTTTTTGAAAATCAACTGAACACAAATTCAGAGCCACAAAAATCGAATGCAAATGTGCTCCGATTTCGATGATTGATACCTCTATCAATAGGCGTTGAGACCTGTAATCATCATGCCAACGGTCATTTGGATAGCTCGCTCATTTCTACACATTTCGCAGAAAATTCAATTTTATTGAAAATCAACTGAACTATAGCCCACAAATTCAGAGCCACAAAAATCGAAAATCTTCAATTGTGCTCCGATTTCGATGATTGATACCTCTATCAATAGGCGTTGAGACCTGTAATCATCATACCAATGGCCATTTGGATCGGTCGAATATTTCTACACGTTCCATGGAAAATTCAATTTTTTTGAAAATCAACTGAACACAAATTCAGAGCCACAAAAATCGAAAATCTGCAAATGTGCTCCGATTTCGATGATTGATACCTCTATCAGTAGGCGTTGAGACCTGTAATCATCATGCCAATGGTCATTTCGATAGCTCGCTCATTTCTACACATTTCGCAGAAAATTCAATGTTATTGAAAATCAACTGAACTATAGCCCACAAATTCAGAGCCACAAAAATCGAAAATCTGCAAATGTGCTCCGATTTCGATGATTGATACCTCTATCAATAGGCGTTGAGACCTGTAATCATCATGCCAACGGTCATTTGGATAGCTCGCTCATTTCTACACATTTCGCAGAAAATTCAATTTTATTGAAAATCAACTGAACTATAGCCCACACATTTAGAGCCACAAAAATCGAAAATCTTCAATTGTGCTCCGATTTCGATGATTGATACCTCTATCAATAGGCGTTGAGACCTGTAATCATCATGCCAACGGTCATTTGGATAGCTCGCTCATTTCTACACATTTCGCAGAAAATTCAATTTTATTGAAAATCAACTGAACTATAGCCCACAAATTCAGAGCCACAAAAATCGAAAATCTGAAAATGTGCTCCGATTTCGATGATTTATACCTCTATCAATAGGCGTTGAGACCTGTAATCATCATGCCAACGGTCATTTGGATAGCTCGCTCATTTCTACACATTTCGCAGAAAATTCAATTTTATTGAAAATCAACTGAACTATAGCCCACAAATTCAGGGCCACAAAAATCGAAAATCTGCAAATGTGCTCCGATTTAGATGATTTATACCTCTATCAATAGGCGTTGAGACCTGTAATCATCATGCCAACGGTCATTTGGATAGCTCGCTCATTTCTACACATTTCGCAGAAAATTCAATTTTATTGAAAATCAACTGAACTATAGCCCACACATTCAGAGCCACAAAAATCGAAAATCTTCAATTGTGCTCCGATTTCGATGATTGATACCTCTATCAATAGGCGTTGAGACCTGTAATCATCATACCAATGGCCATTTGGATCGGTCGAATATTTCTACACGTTCCATGGAAAATTCAATTTTTTTGAAAATCAACTGAACACAAATTCAGAGCCACAAAAATCGAAAATCTGCAAATGTGCTCCGATTTCGATGATTGATACCTCTATCAGTAGGCGTTGAGACCTGTAATCATCATGCCAACGGTCATTTGGATAGCTCGCTCATTTCTACACATTTCGCAGAAAATTCAATTTTATTGAAAATCAACTGAACTATAGCCCACAAATTCAGAGCCGCAAAAATCGAAAATCTGCAAATGTGCTCCGATTTAGATGATTTATACCTCTATCAATAGGCGTTGAGACCTGTAATCATCATGCCAACGGTCATTTGGATAGCTCGCTCATTTCTACACATTTCGCAGAAAATTGATTTTTATTGAAAATCAACTGAACTATAGCCCACAAATTCAGAGCCACAAAAATCGAAAATCTGCAAATGTGCTCCGATTTCGATGATTGATACCTCTATCAATAGGCGTTGAGACCTGTAATCATCATGCCAACGGTCATTTGGATAGCTCGCTCATTTCTACACATTTCGCAGAAAATTCAATTTTATTGAAAATCAACTGAACTATAGCCCACAAATTCAGAGCCACAAAAATCGAAAATCTGCAAATGTGCTCCGATTTCGATGATTGATACCTCTATCAATAGGCGTTGAGACCTGTAATCATCATGCCAACGGTCATTTGGATAGCTCGCTCATTTCTACACATTTCGCAGAAAATTCAATTTTATTGAAAATCAACTGAACTATAGCCCACAAATTCAGAGCCACAAAAATCGAAAATCTGCAAATGTGCTCCGATTTCGATGATTGATACCTCTATCAATAGGCGTTGAGACCTGTAATCATCATGCCAACGGTCATTTGGATAGCTCGCTCATTTCTACACATTTCGCAGAAAATTCAATTTTATTGAAAATCAACTGAACTATAGCCCACAAATTCAGAGCCACAAAAATCGAAAATCTTCAATTGTGCTCCGATTTCGATGATTGATACCTCTATCAATAGGCGTTGAGACCTGTAATCATCATGCCAACGGTCATTTAGATAGCTCGCTCATTTCTACATATTTCGCAGAAAATTGATTTTTATTGAAAATCAACTGAACTATAGCCCACAAATTCAGAGCCACAAAAATCGAAAATCTGCAAATGTGCTCCGATTTCGATGATTGATACCTCTATCAATAGGCATTGAGACCTGTAATTGTCATGCCAATGGCCATTTGGATCGGTCGAATATTTCTACACGTTCCATGGAAAATTCAATTTTTTTGAAAATCAACTGAACACAAATTCAGAGCCACAAAAATCGAATGCAAATGTGCTCCGATTTCGATGATTGATACCTCTATCAATAGGCGTTGAGACCTGTAATCATCATGCCAACGGTCATTTGGATAGCTCGCTCATTTCTACACATTTAGCAGAAAATTGAATTTTATTGAAAATCAACTGAACTATAGCCCACAAATTCAGAGCCACAAAAATCGAAAATCTGCAAATGTGCTCCGATTTCGATGATTGATACCTCTATCAATAGGCGTTGAGACCTGTAATCATCATGTCAATGGCCATTTGGATCGGTCGAATATTTCTACACGTTCCATGGAAAATTCAATTTTTATTGAAAATCAACTGAACTATAGCCCACAAATTCAGAGCCACAAAAATCGAAAATCTGCAAATGTGCTCCGATTTCGATGATTGATACGTCTACCAATAGGCGTTGAGACCTGTAATTATCATACCAATGGCCATTTGGATCGGTCGAATATTTCTACACGTTCCGTGGAAAATTCAATTTTTTTGAAAATCAACTGAACTAAAGCCCATAAATTCAGAGCCACAAAAATCGAAAATCTGCAAATGTGCTCCGATTTCGTTGATAGATACCTCTATCAATAGGCGTTGAGACCTGTAATTGTCATACCAACGGCCATTTGGATCAGTCGAATATTTCTACACGTTCCGTGGAAAATTCAATTTTTTTGAAAATCAACTGAACTAAAGCCCATAAATTCAGAGCCACAAAAATCGAAAATCTGCAAATGTGCTCCGATTTCGTTGATTGATACCTCAATCAATAGGCGTTGAGACCTGTAATTGTCATGCCAACGGTCATTTGGATAGCTCGCTCATTTCAACACATTTAGCAGAAAATTGAATTTTATTGAAAATCAACTGAACTATAGCCCACAAATGCAGAGCCACAAAAATCGACAATTTGCAAATGTGCTCCGATTTCGATGATTGATACCTCTATCAATAGGCATTGAGACCTGTAATTGTCATACCAATGGCCATTTGGATCGGTCGAATATTTCTACACGTTTCGTGGAAAATTGAATTTTTTTGAAAATCAACTGAACTATAGCCCACAAATTCAGAGCCACAAAAATTGAAAATCTGCAAATGTGCTCCGATTTCGATGATTGATACCTCTATCAATAGGCATCGAGACCTGTAATTGTCATACCAATGGACATTTAGATCGGTCGAATATTTCTACACGTTCCATGGAAAATTGAATTTTTTTGAAAATCAACTGAACTAAAGCCCATACATTCAGAGCCACAAAAATCGAAAATCTGCAAATGTGCTCCGATTTCGATGATTGATACCTCTATCAATAGGCGTTGAGACCTGTAATTGTCATACCAACGGCCATTTGGATCGGTCGAATATTTCTACACGTTCCGTGAAAAATTCAATTTTATTGAAAATAAACTGAACTAAAGCCCACAAATTCAGAGCCACAAAAATCGAAAATCTGCAAATGTGCTCCGATTTCGATGATTGATACCTCTATCAATAAGCGTTGAGACCTGTTATCGTCATGCCAACGGTCATTTGGATCGCTCGAATATTTCGACACGTTCCATGGAAAATTGAATTTTTTTGAAAATCAACTGAACTATAGCCCACAAATTCAGAGCCACAAAAATCGATAATTTGCAAATGTGCTCCGATTTCGATGATTGATACCTCTATCAATAGGCATTGAGACCTGTAATTGTCATACAAATGGCCATTTGGATCGGTCGAATATTTCTACACGTTCCGTGGAAAATTCAATTTTTTTGAAAATCAACTGAACTATAGCCCACAAATTCAGAGCCACAAAAATCGAAAATCTGCAAATGTGCTTCGATTTCGATGATTGATACCTCTATCAATAGGCGTTAAGACCTGTAATTGTCATGCCAATGGCCATTTGGATCGGTCGAATATTTCTACACGTTCCATGGAAAATTGAATTTTTTTTAAAATCAACTGAACTATAGCCCACAAATTCAGAGCCACAAAAATCGAAAATCTGCAAATGTGCTCCGATTTCGTTGATAGATACCTCTATCAATAGGCGTTGAGACCTGTAATTGTCATACCAACGGCCATTTGGATCAGTCGAATATTTCTACACGTTCCGTGGAAAATTCAATTTTATTGAAAATAAACTGAACTAAAGCCCACAAATTCAGAGCCACAAAAATCGAAAATCTGCAAATGTGCTCCGATTTCGATGATTGATACCTCTATCAATAGGCGTTGAGACCTGTAATCATCATGCCAACGGTCATTTGGATAGCTAGCTCATTTCTACACATTTCGCAGAAAATTCAATTTTATTGAAAATCAACTGAACTATAGCCCACAAATTCAGAGCCACAAAAATCGAAAATCTGCAAATGTGCTCCGATTTCGTTGATAGATACCTCTATCAATAGGCGTTGAGACCTGTAATCATCATGCCAACGGTCATTTGGATAGCTCGCTCATTTCTACACATTTCGCAGAAAATTCAATTTTATTGAAAATCAACTGAACTATAGCCCACAAATTCAGAGCCACAAAAATCGAAAATCTGCAAATGTGCTCCGATTTCGATGATTGATACCTCTATCAATAGGCGTTGAGACCTGTAATCATCATGCCAACGGTCATTTGGATAGCTCGCTCATTTCTACACATTTCGCAGAAAATAAAATTTTATTGAAAATCAACTGAACTATAGCCCACAAATTCAGAGCCACAAAAATCGATAATTTGCAAATGTTCTCCGATTTCGATGATTGATACCTCTATCAATAGGCATTGAGACCTGTAATTGTCATACCAATGGCCATTTGGATCGGTCGAATATTTCTACACGTTCCGTGGAAAATTCAATTTTTTTGAAAATCAACTGAACTATAGCCCACAAATTCAGAGCCACAAAAATTGAAAATCTGCAAATGTGCTCCGATTTCGATGATTGATACCTCTATCAATAGGCATTGAGACCTGTAATTGTCATGCCAACGGTCATTTGGATCGCTCGAATATTTCGACACGTTCCATGGAAAATTGAATTTTTTTGAAAATCAACTGAACTATAGCCCACAAATTCAGAGCCACAAAAATCGAAAATCTGCAATTGTGCTCCGATTTCGTTAATTGATACCTCTATCAATAGGCGTTGAGACCTGTAATCATCATGCCAACGGTCATTTGGATAGCTCGCTCATTTCTACACATTTCGCAGAAAATAAAATTTTATTGAAAATCAACTGAACTAAAGCCCATACATTCAGAGTCACAAAAATTTGATAATCTGCAAATGTGCTCCGATTTCGATGATTGATACCTCTACCAATAGGCGTTGAGACCTGTAATTGTCATACCAACGGCCGTTTGGATCTTTCGAATATTTCTACACGTTCCGTGGAAAATTGAATTTTTTTGAAAATCAACTGAACTAAAGCCCACAAATTCAGACCCACAAAAATCGAAAATCTGCAAATGTGCTCCGATTTCGATTATTGATACGTCTACCAATAGGCGTTGAGACCTGTAATTGTCATACCAACGGCCATTTGGATCGGTCGAATATTTCTACACGTTCCATGGAAAATTCAATTTTTTTGAAAATCAACTGAACTATAGCCCACAAATTCAGAGCCACAAAAATCGAAAATCTGCAAATGTGCTCCGATTTCGATGATTGATACCTCTACCAATAGGCGTTGAGACCTGTAATTATCATACCAACGGCCGTTTGGATCTTTCGAATATTTCTACACGTTCCGTGGAAAATTGAATTTTTTTGAAAATCAACTGAACTATAGCCCACAAATTCAGACCCACAAAAATCGAAAATCTGCAAATGTGCTCCGATTTCGATGATTGATACGTCTACCAATAGGCGTTGAGACCTGTAATTGTCATACCAACGGCCATTTGGATCGGTCGAATATTTCTACACATTCCATAGAAAATTGAATTTTTTTGAAAATCAACTGAACTAAAGCCCATACATTCAGAGCCACAAAATTGAAAATTTGCAAATGTGCTCCGATTTCGATGATTGATACCTCTATCAATAGGCGTTGAGACCTGTAATTGTCATACCAATGGCCATTTGGATCGGTCGAATATTTCTACACGTTCCATGGAAAATTCAATTTTTTTGAAAATCAACTGAACTATAGCCCACAAATTCAGAGCCACAAAAATCGAAAATCTGCAAATGTGCTCCGATTTCGATGATTGATACCTCTACCAATAGGCGTTGAGACCTGTAATTATCATACCAACGGCCGTTTGGATCTTTCGAATATTTCTACACGTTCCGTGGAAAATTGAATTTTTTTGAAAATCAACTGAACTATAGCCCACAAATTCAGACCCACAAAAATCGAAAATCTGCAAATGTGCTCCGATTTCGATGATTGATACGTCTACCAATAGGCGTTGAGACCTGTAATTGTCATACCAACGGCCATTTGGATCGGTCGAATATTTCTACACATTCCATAGAAAATTGAATTTTTTTGAAAATCAACTGAACTAAAGCCCATACATTCAGAGCCACAAAATTGAAAATTTGCAAATGTGCTCCGATTTCGATGATTGATACCTCTATCAATTGGCGTTGAGACCTGTAATTGTCATACCAATGGCCATTTGGATCGGTCGAATATTTCTACACGTTTCGGTGGAAAATTCAATTTTTTCGAAAATCAACTGAACTATAGCCGATACATTCAGAGTCACAAAAATCGAAAATCTGCAAATGTGCTCCGATTTCGATGATTGATACCTCTATCAATAGGTGTTGAGACCTGTAATTGTCATACCGATGGCCATTTGGATCGGTCGAATATTTCTACACGTTCCGTGGAAAATTGAATTTTTTTGAAAATCAACTGAACTATAGCCCACAAATTCAGAGCCACAAAATTGAAAATTTGCAAATGTACTCCGATTTCGATGATTGATAACTCTATCAATAGGCGTTGAGACCTGTAATTGTCATACCAATGGCCATTTGGATCGGTCGAATATTTCTACACGTTCCATGGAAAATTGAATTTTTTTGAAAATCAACTGAACTAAAGCCCACAAATTCAGAGCCACCAAAATCGAAAATTTGCAAATGTGCTCCGATTTCGATGATTGATACCTCTATCAATAGGCGTTGAGACCTGTAATTGTCATACCAACGGCCATTTGGATCGGTCGAATATTTCTACACGTTCCATGGAAAATTGAATTTTTTTGAAAATCAACTGAACTATAGCCCACAAATTCAGAGCCACAAAATTGAAAATTTGCAAATGTGCTCCGATTTCGATGATTGATACTTCTATCAATAGGTGTTGAGACCTGTAATTGTCATACCAACGGCCATTTGGATCAGTCGAATATTTCTACACGTTCCGTGGAAAATTCAATTTTATTGAAAATAAACTGAACTAAAGCCCACAAATTCAGAGCCACAAAAATTGAAAATCTGCAAATGTGCTCCGATTTCGATGATTGATACCTCTATCAATAGGCGTTGAGACCTGTAATCATCATGCCAACGGTCATTTGGATAGCTCGCTCATTTCTACACATTTCGCAGAAAATAAAATTTTATTGAAAATCAACTGAACTATAGCCCACAAATTCAGAGCCACAAAAATCGATAATTTGCAAATGTTCTCCGATTTCGATGATTGATACTTCTATCAATAGGCATTGAGACCTGTAATTGTCATACCAATGGCCATTTGGATCGGTCGAATATTTCTACACGTTCCGTGGAAAATTCAATTTTTTTGAAAATCAACTGAACTATAGCCCACAAATTCAGACCCACAAAAATTGAAAATCTGCAAATGTGCTCCGATTTCGATGATTGATACCTCTATCAATAGGCATTGAGACCTGTAATTGTCATGCCAACGGTCATTTGGATCGCTCGAATATTTCGACACGTTCCATGGAAAATTGAATTTTTTTGAAAATCAACTGAACTATAGCCCACAAATTCAGAGCCACAAAAATCGAAAATCTGCAATTGTGCTCCGATTTCGTTAATTGATACCTCTATCAATAGGCGTTGAGACCTGTAATCATCATGCCAACGGTCATTTGGATAGCTCGCTCATTTCTACACATTTCGCAGAAAATAAAATTTTATTGAAAATCAACTGAACTAAAGCCCATACATTCAGAGTCACAAAAATTTGATAATCTGCAAATGTGCTCCGATTTCGATGATTGATACCTCTACCAATAGGCGTTGAGACCTGTAATTGTCATACCAACGGCCGTTTGGATCTTTCGAATATTTCTACACGTTCCGTGGAAAATTGAATTTTTTTGAAAATCAACTGAACTAAAGCCCACAAATTCAGACCCACAAAAATCGAAAATCTGCAAATGTGCTCCGATTTCGATTATTGATACGTCTACCAATAGGCGTTGAGACCTGTAATTGTCATACCAACGGCCATTTGGATCGGTCGAATATTTCTACACGTTCCATGGAAAATTGAATTTTTTTGAAAATCAACTGAACTATAGCCCACAAATTCAGAGCCACCAAAATCGAAAATTTGCAAATGTGCTCCGATTTCGATGATTGATACCCCTATCAATAGGCGTTGAGACCTGTAATTGTCATACCAATGGCCAATTGGATCGGTCGAATATTTCTACACGTTCCATGGAAAATTCAATTTTTTTGAAAATCAACTGAACTATAGCCCATACATTCAGAGCCACAAAATTGAAAATTTGCATATGTGCTCCGATTTCGATGATTGATACCTCTATCAATAGGCGTTGAGACCTGTAATTGTCATACCAATGGCCATTTGGATCGGTCGAATATTTCTACACGTTTCGGTGGAAAATTCAATTTTTTCGAAAATCAACTGAACTATAGCCCATACATTCAGAGTCACAAAAATCGAAAATCTGCAAATGTGCTCCGATTTCGATGATTGATACCTCTATCAATAGGTGTTGAGACCTGTAATTGTCATACCAATGGCCATTTGGATCGGTCGAATATTTCTACACGTTCCATGGAAAATTGAATTTTTTTGAAAATCAACTGAACTAAAGCCCACAAATTCAGAGCCACCAAAATCGAAAATTTGCAAATGTGCTCCGATTTCGATGATTGATACCTCTATCAATAGGCGTTGAGACCTGTAATTGTCATACCAACGGCCATTTGGATCGGTCGAATATTTCTACACGTTCCATGGAAAATTGAATTTTTTTGAAAATCAACTGAACTATAGCCCACAAATTCAGAGCCACAAAATTGAAAATTTGCAAATGTGCTCCGATTTCGATGATTGATACCTCTATCAATAGGCGTTGAGACCTGTAATTGTCATACCAATGACCATTTGGATCGGTCGAATATTTCTACACGTTCCATGGAAAATTGAATTTTTTTGAAAATCAACTGAACTAAAGCCCACAAATTCAGAGCCACCAAAATCGAAAATTTGCAAATGTGCTCCGATTTCGATGATTGATACCTCTATCAATAGGCGTTGAGACCTGTAATTGTCATACCAACGGCCATTTGGATCGGTCGAATATTTCTACACGTTCCATGGAAAATTGAATTTTTTTGAAAATCAACTGAACTATAGCCCACAAATTCAGAGCCACAAAAATCGAAAATCTGCAAATGTGCTCCGATTTCGATGATTGATACGTCTACCAATAGGCGTTGAGACCTGTAATTGTTATACCAACGGCCATTTGGATCGGTCGAATATTTCGACACGTTCCATGGAAAATTGAATTTTTTTGAAAATCAACTGAACTATAGCCCACAAATTCAGAGCCACAAAATTGAAAATTTGCAAATGTGCTCCGATTTCGATGATTGATACGTCTACCAATAGGCATTGAGACCTGTAATTGTCATACCAATGACCATTTGGATCGGTCGAATATTTCTACACGTTCCATGGAAAATTGATTTTTTTTGAAAATCAACTGAACTATAGCCCACAAGTTCAGAGCCACAAAATTGAAAATTTGCAAATGTGCTCCGATTTCGATGATTGATACCTCTACCAATAGGCGTTGAGACCTGTAATTGTCATACCAACGGCCATTTGCATCGGTCGAATATTTCTACACGTTCCGTGGAAAATTCAATTTTTTTGAAAATCAACTGAACTATAGCCCACAAATTCAGAGCCACAAAATTGAAAATTTGCAAATGTGCTCCGATTTCGATGATTGATACCTCTATCAATAGGCGTTGAGACCTGTAATTGTCATACCAATGACCATTTGGATCGGTCGAATATTTCTACACGTTCCATGGAAAATTGAATTTTTTTGAAAATCAACTGAATTCAGAGCCACAAAAATCGAAAATCTGCAAATGTGCTCCGATTTCGATGATTGATACCTCTATCAATAGGCGTTGAGACCTGTAATTGTCATACCAACGGCCATTTGGATCGGTCGAATATTTTTACACGTTCCATGGAAAATTGAAATTTTTTGAAAATCAACTGAACTATAGCCCACAAATTCAAAGCCACAAAATTGAAAATCTGCAAATGTGCTCCGATTTCGATGATTGATACGTCTACCAATAGGCGTTGAGACCTGTAATTGTCATACCAACGGCCATTTGGATCGGTCGAATATTTCTACACGTTCCGTGGAAAATTGAATTTTTTTGAAAATCAACTGAACTATAGCCCACAAATTCAGAGCCACAAAATTGAAAATTTGCAAATGTGCTCCGATTTCGATGATTGATACCTCTATCAATAGGGGTTGAGACCTGTAATTGTCATACCAACGGCCATTTGGATCGATCGAATATTTCTACACGTTCCGTGGAAAATTGATTTTTTTGAAAATCAACTGAACTAAAGCCCACAAATTCAGAGCCACAAAAATCGAAAATCTGCAAATGTGCTCCGATTTCGATGATTGATACGTCTACCAATAGGCGTTGAGACCTGTAATTGTCATACCAACGGCCATTTGGATCGGTCGAATATTTCTACACGTTTCATGAAAAATTGATTTTTTTTTAAAATCAACTGAACTATAGCCCACAAATTCAGAGCCACAAAATTGAAAATCTGCAAATGTGCTCCGATTTCGATGATTGATACCTCTATCAATAGGCGTTGAGACCTGTAATTGTCATACCAACGGCCATTTGGATCGGTCGAATATTTCTACACGTTCCATGGAAAATTGAATTTTTTTGAAAATCAACTGAACTATAGCCCACAAATTCAAAGCCACAAAATTGAAAATCTGCAAATGTGCTCCGATTTCGATGATTGATACGTCTACCAATAGGCGTTGAGACATGTAATTGTCATACCAACGGCCATTTGGATCGGTCGAATATTTCTACACGTTCCGTAGAAAATTGAATTTTTTTGAAAATCAACTGAACTATAGCCCACAAATTCAGAGCCACCAAAATCGAAAATTTGCAAATGTGCTCCGATTTCGATGATTGATACGTCTACCAATAGGCATTGAGACCTGTAATTGTCATACCAATGACCATTTGGATCGGTCGAATATTTCTACACGTTCCATGGAAAATTGATTTTTTTTGAAAATCAACTGAACTATAGCCCACAAGTTCAGAGCCACAAAATTGAAAATTTGCAAATGTGCTCCGATTTCGATGATTGATACCTCTACCAATAGGCGTTGAGACCTGTAATTGTCATACCAACGGCCATTTGGATCGGTCGAATATTTCTACACGTTCCATGGAAAATTGAATTTTTTTGAAAATCAACTGAACTATAGCCCACAAATTCAGAGCCACAAAAATCGAAAATCTGCAAATGTGCTCCGATTTCGATGATTGATACGTCTACCAATAGGCGTTGAGACCTGTAATTGTTATACCAACGGCCATTTGGATCGGTCGAATATTTCGACACGTTCCATGGAAAATTGAATTTTTTTGAAAATCAACTGAACTATAGCCCACAAATTCAGAGCCACAAAATTGAAAATTTGCAAATGTGCTCCGATTTCGATGATTGATACGTCTACCAATAGGCATTGAGACCTGTAATTGTCATACCAATGACCATTTGGATCGGTCGAATATTTCTACACGTTTCATGAAAAATTGATTTTTTTTGAAAATCAACTGAACTATAGCCCACAAATTCAGAGCCACAAAATTGAAAATCTGCAAATGTGCTCCGATTTCGATGATTGATACCTCTACCAATAGGCGTTGAGACCTGTAATTGTCATACCAACGGCCATTTGCATCGGTCGAATATTTCTACACGTTCCGTGGAAAATTCAATTTTTTTGAAAATCAACTGAACTATAGCCCACAAATTCAGAGCCACAAAATTGAAAATTTGCAAATGTGCTCCGATTTCGATGATTGATACCTCTATCAATAGGCGTTGAGACCTGTAATTGTCATACCAATGACCATTTGGATCGGTCGAATATTTCTACACGTTCCATGGAAAATTGAATTTTTTTGAAAATCAACTGAACTATAGCCCACAAATTCAGAGCCACAAAAATCGAAAATCTGCAAATGTGCTCCGATTTCGATGATTGATACGTTTACCAATAGGCGTTGAGACCTGTAATTGTTATACCAACGGCCATTTGGATCGGTCGAATATTTCGACACGTTCCATGGAAAATTCAATTTTTTTGAAAATCAACTGAACTAAAGCCCACAAATTCAGAGCCACAAAAATCGAAAATCTGCAAATGTGCTCCGATTTCGATGATTGATACGTCTACCAATAGGCGTTGAGACCTGTAATTGTCATACCAACGGCCATTTGGATCGGTCGAATATTTCTACACGTTCCGTGGAAAATTGAATTTTTTTGAAAATCAACTGAACTATAGCCCACAAATTCAGAGCCACAAAATTGAAAATCTGCAAATGTGCTCCGATTTCGATGATTGATACCTCTATCAATAGGCGTTGAGACCTGTAATTGTCATACCAACGGCCATTTGGATCGGTCGAATATTTTTACACGTTCCATGGAAAATTGAATTTTTTTGAAAATCAACTGAACTATAGCCCACAAATTCAAAGCCACAAAATTGAAAATCTGCAAATGTGCTCCGATTTCGATGATTGATACCTCTATCAATAGGCGTTGAGACCTGTAATTGTCATACCAACGGCCATTTGGATCGGTCGAATATTTTTACACGTTCCATGGAAAATTGAATTTTTTTGAAAATCAACTGAACTATAGCCCACCAATTCAAAGCCACAAAATTGAAAATCTGCAAATGTGCTCCGATTTCGATGATTGATACGTCTACCAATAGGCGTTGAGACCTGTAATTGTCATACCAACGGCCATTTGGATCGGTCGAATATTTCTACACGTTCCGTGGAAAATTGAATTTTTTTGAAAATCAACTGAACTATAGCCCACAAATTCAGAGCCACAAAATTGAAAATTTGCAAATGTGCTCCGATTTCGATGATTGATACCTCTATCAATAGGGGTTGAGACCTGTAATTGTCATACCAACGGCCATTTGGATCGGTCGAATATTTCTACACGTTCCGTGGAAAATTGAATTTTTTTGAAAATCAACTGAACTAAAGCCCACAAATTCAGAGCCACTAAAATCGAAAATCTGCAAATGTGCTCCGATTTCGATGATTGATACGTCTACCAATAGGCGTTGAGACCTGTAATTGTCATACCAACGGCCATTTGGATCGGTCGAATATTTCTACACGTTCCATGAAAAATTGATTTTTTTTGAAAATCAACTGAACTATAGCCCACAAATTCAGAGCCACAAAATTGAAAATCTGCAAATGTGCTCCGATTTCGATGATTGATACCTGTCGATGATTGATACCTGCCTATCTATCAATAGGCGTTGAGACCTGTAATTGTCATACCAACGGCCATTTGGATCGGTCGAATATTTCTACACGTTCCGTGGAAAATTGAATTTTTTTGAAAATCAACTGAACTAAAGCCCACAAATTCAGAGCCACTAAAATCGAAAATCTGCAAATGAGCTCCGATTTCGATGATTGATACGTCTACCAATAGGCGTTGAGACCTGTAATTGTCATACCAACGGCCATTTGGATCGGTCGAATATTTCTACACGTTTCATGAAAAATTGATTTTTTTTGAAAATCAACTGAACTATAGCCCACAAATTCAGAGCCACAAAATTGAAAATCTGCAAATGTGCTCCGATTTCGATGATTGATACCTCTATCAATAGGCGTTGAGACCTGTAATTGTCATACCAACGGTCATTTGGATCGGTCGAATATTTCTACACGTTCCATGGAAAATTGAATTTTTTTGAAAATCAACTGAACTAAAGCCCACAAATTCAGAGCCACAAAAATCGAAAATCTGCAAATGTGCTCCGATTTCGATGATTGATACGTCTACCAATAGGCGTTGAGACCTGTAATTGTCATACCAACGGCCATTTGGATCGGTCGAATATTTCTACACGTTTCATGAAAAATTGATTTTTTTTTAAAATCAACTGAACTATAGCCCACAAATTCAGAGCCACAAAATTGAAAATCTGCAAATGTGCTCCGATTTCGATGATTGATACCTCTATCAATAGGCGTTGAGACCTGTAATTGTCATACCAACGGCCATTTGGATCGGTCGAATATTTCTACACGTTCCATGGAAAATTCAATTTTTTTGAAAATCAACTGAACTATAGCCCACAAATTCAAAGCCACAAAATTGAAAATCTGCAAATGTGCTCCGATTTCGATGATTGATACGTCTACCAATAGGCGTTGAGACATGTAATTGTCATACCAACGGCCATTTGGATCGGTCGAATATTTCTACCGTTCCGTAGAAAATTGAATTTTTTTGAAAATCAACTGAACTATAGCCCACAAATTCAGAGCCACAAAATTGAAAATTTGCAAATGTGCTCCGATTTCGATGATTGATACGTCTACCAATAGGCGTTGAGACCTGTAATTGTCATACCAACGGCCATTTGGATCGGTCGAATATTTCTACACGTTTCATGAAAAATTGATTTTTTTTGAAAATCAACTGAACTATAGCCCACAAATTCAGAGCCACAAAATTGAAAATCTGCAAATGTGCTCCGATTTCGATGATTGATACCTCTATCAATAGGCGTTGAGACCTGTAATTGTCATACCAACGGCCATTTGGATCGGTCGAATATTTCTACACGTTCCGTGGAAAATTGAATTTTTTTGAAAATCAACTGAACTAAAGCCCACAAATTCAGAGCCACAAAAATCGAAAATCTGCAAATGTGCTCCGATTTCGATGATTGATACGTCTACCAATAGGCGTTGAGACCTGTAATTGTCATACCAACGGCCATTTGGATCGGTCGAATATTTCTACACGTTTCATGAAAAATTGATTTTTTTTGAAAATCAACTGAACTATAGCCCACAAATTCAGAGCCACAAAATTGAAAATTTGCAAATGTGCTCCGATTTCGATGATTGATACCTCTATCAATAGGCGTTGAGACCTGTAATTGTCATACCAACGGCCATTTGGATCGGTCGAATATTTCTACACGTTCCGTGGAAAATTGAATTTTTTTGAAAATCAACTGAACTAAAGCCCACAAATTCAGAGCCACAAAAATCGAAAATCTGCAAATGTGCTCCGATTTCGATGATTGATACGTCTACCAATAGGCGTTGAGACCTGTAATTGTCATACCAACGGCCATTTGGATCGGTCGAATATTTCTACACGTTTCATGAAAAATTGATTTTTTTTGAAAATCAACTGAACTATAGCCCACAAATTCAGAGCCACAAAATTGAAAATCTGCAAATGTGCTCCGATTTCGATGATTGATACGTCTACCAATAGGCGTTGAGACCTGTAATTGTCATACCAACGGCGATTTGGATCGGTCGAATATTTCTACACGTTTCATGAAAAATTGATTTTTTTTTAAAATCAACTGAACTATAGCCCACAAATTCAGAGCCACAAAATTGAAAATCTGCAAATGTGCTCCGATTTCGATGATTGATACCTCTATCAATAGGCGTTGAGACCTGTAATTGTAATACCAACGGCCATTTGGATCGGTCGAATATTTCTACACGTTCCATGGAAAATTGAATTTTTTTGAAAATCAACTGAACTATAGCCCACAAATTCAAAGCCACAAAATTGAAAATCTGCAAATGTGCTCCGATTTCGATGATTGATACGTCTACCAATAGGCGTTGAGACATGTAATTGTCATACCAACGGCCATTTGGATCGGTCGAATATTTCTACACGTTTCATGAAAAATTGATTTTTTTTGAAAATCAACTGAACTATAGCCCACAAATTCAGAGCCACAAAATTGAAAATTTGCAAATGTGCTCCGATTTCGATGATTGATACCTCTATCAATAGGCGTTGAGACCTGTAATTGTCATACCAACGGCCATTTGGATCGGTCGAATATTTCTACACGTTCCGTGGAAAATTGAATTTTTTTGAAAATCAACTGAACTAAAGCCCACAAATTCAGAGCCACAAAAATCGAAAATCTGCAAATGTGCTCCGATTTCGATGATTGATACGTCTACCAATAGGCGTTGAGACCTGTAATTGTCATACCAACGGCCATTTGGATCGGTCGAATATTTCTACACGTTTCATGAAAAATTGATTTTTTTTGAAAATCAACTGAACTATAGCCCACAAATTCAGAGCCACAAAATTGAAAATCTGCAAATGTGCTCCGATTTCGATGATTGATACGTCTACCAATAGGCGTTGAGACCTGTAATTGTCATACCAACGGCGATTTGGATCGGTCGAATATTTCTACACGTTCCGTGGAAAATTGAATTTTTTTGAAAATCAACTGAACTAAAGCCCACAAATTCAGAGCCACAAAAATCGAAAATCTGCAAATGTGCTCCGATTTCGATGATTGATACCTCTATCAATAGGCGTTGAGACCTGTAATTGTCATACCAACGGCCATTTGGATCGGTCGAATATTTCTACACGTTCCATGGAAAATTCAATTTTTTTGAAAATCAACTGAACTATAGCCCACAAATTCAAAGCCACAAAATTGAAAATCTGCAAATGTGCTCCGATTTCGATGATTGATACGTCTACCAATAGGCGTTGAGACATGTAATTGTCATACCAACGGCCATTTGGATCGGTCGAATATTTCTACCGTTCCGTAGAAAATTGAATTTTTTTGAAAATCAACTGAACTATAGCCCACAAATTCAGAGCCACAAAATTGAAAATTTGCAAATGTGCTCCGATTTCGATGATTGATACGTCTACCAATAGGCGTTGAGACCTGTAATTGTCATACCAACGGCCATTTGGATCGGTCGAATATTTCTACACGTTTCATGAAAAATTGATTTTTTTTGAAAATCAACTGAACTATAGCCCACAAATTCAGAGCCACAAAATTGAAAATCTGCAAATGTGCTCCGATTTCGATGATTGATACCTCTATCAATAGGCGTTGAGACCTGTAATTGTCATACCAACGGCCATTTGGATCGGTCGAATATTTCTACACGTTCCGTGGAAAATTGAATTTTTTTGAAAATCAACTGAACTAAAGCCCACAAATTCAGAGCCACAAAAATCGAAAATCTGCAAATGTGCTCCGATTTCGATGATTGATACGTCTACCAATAGGCGTTGAGACCTGTAATTGTCATACCAACGGCCATTTGGATCGGTCGAATATTTCTACACGTTTCATGAAAAATTGATTTTTTTTGAAAATCAACTGAACTATAGCCCACAAATTCAGAGCCACAAAATTGAAAATTTGCAAATGTGCTCCGATTTCGATGATTGATACCTCTATCAATAGGCGTTGAGACCTGTAATTGTCATACCAACGGCCATTTGGATCGGTCGAATATTTCTACACGTTCCGTGGAAAATTGAATTTTTTTGAAAATCAACTGAACTAAAGCCCACAAATTCAGAGCCACAAAAATCGAAAATCTGCAAATGTGCTCCGATTTCGATGATTGATACGTCTACCAATAGGCGTTGAGACCTGTAATTGTCATACCAACGGCCATTTGGATCGGTCGAATATTTCTACACGTTTCATGAAAAATTGATTTTTTTTGAAAATCAACTGAACTATAGCCCACAAATTCAGAGCCACAAAATTGAAAATCTGCAAATGTGCTCCGATTTCGATGATTGATACGTCTACCAATAGGCGTTGAGACCTGTAATTGTCATACCAACGGCGATTTGGATCGGTCGAATATTTCTACACGTTTCATGAAAAATTGATTTTTTTTTAAAATCAACTGAACTATAGCCCACAAATTCAGAGCCACAAAATTGAAAATCTGCAAATGTGCTCCGATTTCGATGATTGATACCTCTATCAATAGGCGTTGAGACCTGTAATTGTAATACCAACGGCCATTTGGATCGGTCGAATATTTCTACACGTTCCATGGAAAATTGAATTTTTTTGAAAATCAACTGAACTATAGCCCACAAATTCAAAGCCACAAAATTGAAAATCTGCAAATGTGCTCCGATTTCGATGATTGATACGTCTACCAATAGGCGTTGAGACATGTAATTGTCATACCAACGGCCATTTGGATCGGTCGAATATTTCTACACGTTTCATGAAAAATTGATTTTTTTTGAAAATCAACTGAACTATAGCCCACAAATTCAGAGCCACAAAATTGAAAATTTGCAAATGTGCTCCGATTTCGATGATTGATACCTCTATCAATAGGCGTTGAGACCTGTAATTGTCATACCAACGGCCATTTGGATCGGTCGAATATTTCTACACGTTCCGTGGAAAATTGAATTTTTTTGAAAATCAACTGAACTAAAGCCCACAAATTCAGAGCCACAAAAATCGAAAATCTGCAAATGTGCTCCGATTTCGATGATTGATACGTCTACCAATAGGCGTTGAGACCTGTAATTGTCATACCAACGGCCATTTGGATCGGTCGAATATTTCTACACGTTTCATGAAAAATTGATTTTTTTTGAAAATCAACTGAACTATAGCCCACAAATTCAGAGCCACAAAATTGAAAATCTGCAAATGTGCTCCGATTTCGATGATTGATACGTCTACCAATAGGCGTTGAGACCTGTAATTGTCATACCAACGGCGATTTGGATCGGTCGAATATTTCTACACGTTTCATGAAAAATTGATTTTTTTTGAAAATCAACTGAACTATAGCCCACAAATTCAGAGCCACAAAATTGAAAATCTGCAAATGTGCTCCGATTTCGATGATTTATACCTCTATCAATAGGCGTTGAGACCTGTAATTGTCATACCAACGGCCATTTGGATCGGTCGAATATTTCTACACGTTCCGTGGAAAATTGAATTTTTTTGAAAATCAACTGAACTAAAGCCCACAAATTCAGAGCCACAAAAATCGAAAATCTGCAAATGTGCTCCGATTTCGATGATTGATGCGTCTACCAATAGGCGTTGAGACCTGTAATTGTCATACCAACGGCCATTTGGATCGGTCGAATATTTCTACACGTTTCATGAAAAATTGATTTTTTTTGAAAATCAACTGAACTATAGCCCACAAATTCAGAGCCACAAAATTGAAAATTTGCAAATGTGCTCCGATTTCGATGATTGATACCTCTATCAATAGGCGTTGAGACCTGTAATTGTCATACCAACGGCCATTTGGATCGGTCGAATATTTCTACACGTTCCGTGGAAAATTGAATTTTTTTGAAAATCAACTGAACTAAAGCCCACAAATTCAGAGCCACAAAAATCGAAAATCTGCAAATGTGCTCCGATTTCGATGATTGATGCGTCTACCAATAGGCGTTGAGACCTGTAATTGTCATACCAACGGCCATTTGGATCGGTCGAATATTTCTACACGTTTCATGAAAAATTGATTTTTTTTTAAAATCAACTGAACTATAGCCCACAAATTCAGAGCCACAAAATTGAAAATCTGCAAATGTGCTCCGATTTCGATGATTGATACCTCTATCAATAGGCGTTGAGACCTGTAATTGTCATACCAACGGCCATTTGGATCGGTCGAATATTTTTACACGTTCCATGGAAAATTGAATTTTTTTGAAAATCAACTGAACTATAGCCCACAAATTCAAAGCCACAAAATTGAAAATCTGCAAATGTGCTCCGATTTCGATGATTGATACGTCTACCAATAGGCGTTGAGACCTGTAATTGTCATACCAACGGCCATTTGGATCGGTCGAATATTTCTACACGTTCCGTGGAAAATTGAATTTTTTTGAAAATCAACTGAACTATAGCCCACAAATTCAGAGCCACAAAATTGAAAATTTGCAAATGTGCTCCGATTTCGATGATTGATACCTCTATCAATAGGGGTTGAGACCTGTAATTGTCATACCAACGGCCATTTGGATCGGTCGAATATTTCTACACGTTCCGTGGAAAATTGAATTTTTTTGAAAATCAACTGAACTATAGCCCACAAATTCAGAGCCACAAAATTGAAAATCTGCAAATGTGCTCCGATTTCGATGATTGATACCTGTCGATGATTGATACCTGCCTATCTATCAATAGGCGTTGAGACCTGTAATTGTCATACCAACGGCCATTTGGATCGGTCGAATATTTCTACACGTTCCGTGGAAAATTGAATTTTTTTGAAAATCAACTGAACTATAGCCCACAAATTCAGAGCCACTAAAATCGAAAATCTGCAAATGAGCTCCGATTTCGATGATTGATACGTCTACCAATAGGCGTTGAGACCTGTAATTGTCATACCAACGGCCATTTGGATCGGTCGAATATTTCTACACGTTTCATGAAAAATTGATTTTTTTTGAAAATCAACTGAACTATAGCCCACAAATTCAGAGCCACAAAATTGAAAATCTGCAAATGTGCTCCGATTTCGATGATTGATACCTCTATCAATAGGCGTTGAGACCTGTAATTGTCATACCAACGGTCATTTGGATCGGTCGAATATTTCTACACGTTCCATGGAAAATTGAATTTTTTTGAAAATCAACTGAACTAAAGCCCACAAATTCAGAGCCACAAAAATCGAAAATCTGCAAATGTGCTCCGATTTCGATGATTGATACGTCTACCAATAGGCGTTGAGACCTGTAATTGTCATACCAACGGCCATTTGGATCGGTCGAATATTTCTACACGTTTCATGAAAAATTGATTTTTTTTTAAAATCAACTGAACTATAGCCCACAAATTCAGAGCCACAAAATTGAAAATCTGCAAATGTGCTCCGATTTCGATGATTGATACCTCTATCAATAGGCGTTGAGACCTGTAATTGTCATACCAACGGCCATTTGGATCGGTCGAATATTTCTACACGTTTCATGAAAAATTGATTTTTTTTTAAAATCAACTGAACTATAGCCCACAAATTCAAAGCCACAAAATTGAAAATCTGCAAATGTGCTCCGATTTCGATGATTGATACGTCTACCAATAGGCGTTGAGACATGTAATTGTCATACCAACGGCCATTTGGATCGGTCGAATATTTCTACCGTTCCGTAGAAAATTGAATTTTTTTGAAAATCAACTGAACTATAGCCCACAAATTCAGAGCCACAAAATTGAAAATTTGCAAATGTGCTCCGATTTCGATGATTGATACCTCTATCAATAGGCGTTGAGACCTGTAATTGTCATACCAATGGCCATTTGGATCGGTCGAATATTTCTACACGTTCCATGGAAAATTGAATTTTTTTGAAAATCAACTGAACTATAGCCCACAAATTCAGAGCCACAAAATTGAAAATCTGCAAATGTGCTCCGATTTCGATGATTGATACCTCTATCAATAGGCGTTGAGACCTGTAATTGTCATACCAACGGTCATTTGGATCGGTCGAATATTTCTACACGTTCCATGGAAAATTGAATTTTTTTGAAAATCAACTGAACTATAGCCCACAAATTAAAAGCCACAAAATTGAAAATCTGCAAATGTGCTCCGATTTCGATGATTGATACCTCTATCAATAGGCGTTGAGACCTGTAATTGTCATACCAACGGCCATTTGGATCGGTCGAATATTTCTACCGTTCCGTAGAAAATTGAATTTTTTTGAAAATCAACTGAACTATAGCCCACAAATTCAGAGCCACAAAATTGAAAATTTGCAAATGTGCTCCGATTTCGATGATTGATACCTCTATCAATAGGCGTTGAGACCTGTAATTGTCATACCAATGGCCATTTGGATCGGTCGAATATTTCTACACGTTCCATGGAAAATTGAATTTTTTTGAAAATCAACTGAACTATAGCCCACAAATTCAGAGCCACAAAATTGAAAATCTGCAAATGTGCTCCGATTTCGATGATTGATACCTCTATCAATAGGCGTTGAGACCTGTAATTGTCATACCAACGGTCATTTGGATCGGTCGAATATTTCTACACGTTCCATGGAAAATTGAATTTTTTTGAAAATCAACTGAACTATAGCCCACAAATTAAAAGCCACAAAATTGAAAATCTGCAAATGTGCTCCGATTTCGATGATTGATACCTCTATCAATAGGCGTTGAGACCTGTAATTGTCATACCAACGGCCATTTGGATCGGTCGGATATTTCTACACGTTCCATGGAAAATTGAATTTTTTTGAAAATCAACTGAACTATAGCCCACAAATTCAAAGCCACAAAATTGAAAATCTGCAAATGTGCTCCGATTTCGATGATTGATACGTCTACCAATAGGCGTTGAGACCTGTAATTGTCATACCAACGGCCATTTGGATCGATCGAATATTTCTACACGTTCCGTAGAAAATTGAATTTTTTTAAAAATCAACTGAACTAAAGCCCACAAATTCAGCGCCACAAAATTGAAAATTTGCAAATGTGCTCCGATTTCGATGATTGATACGTCTACCAATAGGCGTTGAGACCTGTAATTGTCATACCAACGGCCATTTGGATCGGTCGAATATTTCTACACGTTTCATGAAAAATTGATTTTTTTTGAAAATCAACTGAACTATAGCCCACAAATTCAGAGCCACAAAATTGAAAATTTGCAAATGTGCTCCGATTTCGATGATTGATACCTCTATCAATAGGCGTTGAGACCTGTAATTGTCATACCAATGGCCATTTGGATCGGTCGAATATTTCTACACGTTCCATGGAAAATTGAATTTTTTTGAAAATCAACTGAACTAAAGCCCACAAATTCAGAGCCACAAAATTGAAAATCTGCAAATGTGCTCCGATTTCGATGATTGATACCTCTATCAATAGGCGTTGAGACCTGTAATTGTCATACCAACGGCCATTTGGATCGGTCGAATATTTCTACACGTTCCATGGAAAATTGAATTTTTTTGAAAATCAACTGAACTATAGCCCACAAATTCAAAGCCACAAAATTGAAAATCTGCAAATGTGCTCCGATTTCGATGATTGATACGTCTACCAATAGGCGTTGAGACCTGTAATTGTCATACCAACGGCCATTTGGATCGGTCGAATATTTCTACACGTTCCATGGAAAATTGAATTTTTTTGAAAATCAACTGAACTATAGCCCACAAATTCAAAGCCACAAAATTGAAAATCTGCAAATGTGCTCCGATTTCGATGATTGATACCTCTATCAATAGGCGTTGAGACCTGTAATTGTCATACCAACGGCCATTTGGATCGGTCGAATATTTCTACACGTTCCATGGAAAATTGAATTTTTTTGAAAATCAACTGAACTATAGCCCACAAATTCAAAGCCACAAAATTGAAAATCTGCAAATGTGCTCCGATTTCGATGATTGATACCTCTATCAATAGGCGTTGAGACCTGTAATTGTCATACCAACGGCCATTTGGATCGGTCGGATATTTCTACACGTTCCATGGAAAATTGAATTTTTTTGAAAATCAACTGAACTATAGCCCACAAATTCAAAGCCACAAAATTGAAAATCTGCAAATGTGCTCCGATTTCGATGATTGATACGTCTACCAATAGGCGTTGAGACCTGTAATTGTCATACCAACGGCCATTTGGATCGATCGAATATTTCTACACGTTCCGTAGAAAATTGAATTTTTTTGAAAATCAACTGAACTAAAGCCCACAAATTCAGAGCCACTAAAATCGAAAATCTGCAAATGTGCTCCGATTTCGATGATTGATACGTCTACCAATAGGCGTTGAGACCTGTAATTGTCATACCAACGGCCATTTGGATCGGTCGAATATTTCTACACGTTTCATGAAAAATTGATTTTTTTTAAAAATCAACTGAACTAAAGCCCACAAATTCAGAGCCACAAAATTGAAAATTTGCAAATGTGCTCCGATTTCGATGATTGATACCTCTATCAATAGGGGTTGAGACCTGTAATTGTCATACCAACGGCCATTTGGATCGGTCGAATATTTCTACACGTTCCGTGGAAAATTGAATTTTTTTGAAAATCAACTGAACTAAAGCCCACAAATTCAGAGCCACTAAAATCGAAAATCTGCAAATGTGCTCCGATTTCGATGATTGATACGTCTACCAATAGGCGTTGAGACCTGTAATTGTCATACCAACGGCCATTTGGATCGGTCGAATATTTCTACACGTTTCATGAAAAATTGATTTTTTTTAAAAATCAACTGAACTAAAGCCCACAAATTCAGCGCCACAAAATTGAAAATTTGCAAATGTGCTCCGATTTCGATGATTGATACCTCTATCAATAGGCGTTGAGACCTGTAATTGTCATACCAACGGCCATTTGGATCGGTCGAATATTTCTACACGTTCCATGGAAAATTGAATTTTTTTGAAAATCAACTGAACTAAAGCCCACAAATTCAGAGCCACAAAATTGAAAATCTGCAAATGTGCTCCGATTTCGATGATTGATACCTCTATCAATAGGCGTTGAGACCTGTAATTGTCATACCAACGGCCATTTGGATCGGTCGAATATTTCTACACGTTCCATGGAAAATTGAATTTTTTTGAAAATCAACTGAACTATAGCCCACAAATTCAAAGCCACAAAATTGAAAATCTGCAAATGTGCTCCGATTTCGATGATTGATACCTCTATCAATAGGCGTTGAGACCTGTAATTGTCATACCAACGGCCATTTGGATCGGTCGGATATTTCTACACGTTCCATGGAAAATTGAATTTTTTTGAAAATCAACTGAACTATAGCCCACAAATTCAAAGCCACAAAATTGAAAATCTGCAAATGTGCTCCGATTTCGATGATTGATACGTCTACCAATAGGCGTTGAGACCTGTAATTGTCATACCAACGGCCATTTGGATCGGTCGAATATTTCTACACGTTTCATGAAAAATTGATTTTTTTTAAAAATCAACTGAACTAAAGCCCACAAATTCAGCGCCACAAAATTGAAAATTTGCAAATGTGCTCCGATTTCGATGATTGATACCTCTATCAATAGGCGTTGAGACCTGTAATTGTCATACCAACGGCCATTTGGATCGGTCGAATATTTCTACACGTTCCATGGAAAATTGAATTTTTTTGAAAATCAACTGAACTAAAGCCCACAAATTCAGAGCCACAAAATTGAAAATCTGCAAATGTGCTCCGATTTCGATGATTGATACCTCTATCAATAGGCGTTGAGACCTGTAATTGTCATACCAACGGCCATTTGGATCGGTCGAATATTTCTACACGTTCCATGGAAAATTGAATTTTTTTGAAAATCAACTGAACTATAGCCCACAAATTCAAAGCCACAAAATTGAAAATCTGCAAATGTGCTCCGATTTCGATGATTGATACGTCTACCAATAGGCGTTGAGACCTGTAATTGTCATACCAACGGCCATTTGGATCGATCGAATATTTCTACACGTTCCGTAGAAAATTGAATTTTTTTGAAAATCAACTGAACTAAAGCCCACAAATTCAGAGCCACTAAAATCGAAAATTTGCAAATGTGCTCCGATTTCGATGATTGATACGTCTACCAATAGGCGTTGAGACCTGTAATTGTCATACCAACGGCCATTTGGATCGGTCGAATATTTCTACACGTTTCATGAAAAATTGATTTTTTTTAAAAATCAACTGAACTAAAGCCCACAAATTCAGAGCCACAAAATTGAAAATTTGCAAATGTGCTCCGATTTCGATGATTGATACCTCTATCAATAGGGGTTGAGACCTGTAATTGTCATACCAACGGCCATTTGGATCGGTCGAATATTTCTACACGTTCCGTGGAAAATTGAATTTTTTTGAAAATCAACTGAACTAAAGCCCACAAATTCAGAGCCACTAAAATCGAAAATCTGCAAATGTGCTCCGATTTCGATGATTGATACGTCTACCAATAGGCGTTGAGACCTGTAATTGTCATACCAACGGCCATTTGGATCGGTCGAATTGCTCAAGTAGTAAAAGAATGCGAATGGTGTATACTTACGTTAAGGCGTAAGTGAAAATGCGAGAACATCAACAAGAAAGCGAACATCGCTACAACACGTTTCATGAAAAATTGATTTTTTTTAAAAATCAACTGAACTAAAGCCCACAAATTCAGCGCCACAAAATTGAAAATTTGCAAATGTGCTCCGATTTCGATGATTGATACCTCTATCAATAGGCGTTGAGACCTGTAATTGTCATACCAACGGCCATTTGGATCGGTCGAATATTTCTACACGTTCCATGGAAAATTGAATTTTTTTGAAAATCAACTGAACTATAGCCCACAAATTCAAAGCCACAAAATTGAAAATCTGCAAATGTGCTCCGATTTCGATGATTGATACCTCTATCAATAGGCGTTGAGACCTGTAATTGTCATACCAACGGCCATTTGGATCGGTCGGATATTTCTACACGTTCCATGGAAAATTGAATTTTTTTGAAAATCAACTGAACTATAGCCCACAAATTCAAAGCCACAAAATTGAAAATCTGCAAATGTGCTCCGATTTCGATGATTGATACGTCTACCAATAGGCGTTGAGACCTGTAATTGTCATACCAACGGCCATTTGGATCGATCGAATATTTCTACACGTTCCGTAGAAAATTGAATTTTTTTGAAAATCAACTGAACTAAAGCCCACAAATTCAGAGCCACTAAAATCGAAAATCTGCAAATGTGCTCCGATTTCGATGATTGATACGTCTACCAATAGGCGTTGAGACCTGTAATTGTCATACCAACGGCCATTTGGATCGGTCGAATATTTCTACACGTTTCATGAAAAATTGATTTTTTTTAAAAATCAACTGAACTAAAGCCCACAAATTCAGAGCCACAAAATTGAAAATTTGCAAATGTGCTCCGATTTCGATGATTGATACCTCTATCAATAGGGGTTGAGACCTGTAATTGTCATACCAACGGCCATTTGGATCGGTCGAATATTTCTACACGTTCCGTGGAAAATTGAATTTTTTTGAAAATCAACTGAACTAAAGCCCACAAATTCAGAGCCACAAAATTGAAAATTTGCAAATGTGCTCCGATTTCGATGATTGATACCTCTATCAATAGGGGTTGAGACCTGTAATTGTCATACCAACGGCCATTTGGATCGGTCGAATATTTCTACACGTTCCGTGGAAAATTGAATTTTTTTGAAAATCAACTGAACTAAAGCCCACAAATTCAGAGCCACTAAAATCGAAAATCTGCAAATGTGCTCCGATTTCGATGATTGATACGTCTACCAATAGGCGTTGAGACCTGTAATTGTCATACCAACGGCCATTTGGATCGGTCGAATATTTCTACACGTTTCATGAAAAATTGATTTTTTTTAAAAATCAACTGAACTATAGCCCACAAATTCAGAGCCACAAAATTGAAAATTTGCAAATGTGCTCCGATTTCGATGATTGATACCTCTATCAATAGGGGTTGAGACCTGTAATTGTCATACAAATAGCCATTTGGATCGGTCGAATATTTCTACACGTTCCATGGAAAATTCAATTTTCTTGAAAATCAACTGAACTATAGCCCACAAATTCAGAGCCACAAAAATCGAAAATCTGCAAATGTGCTCCGATTTCGATGATTGATACCTCTATCAGTAGGCGTTGAGACCTGTAATTGTCATACCAACGGCCATTTGGATCGGTCGAATATTTCGACACGTTCCATGGAAAATTCAATTTTTTTGAAAATCAACTGAACTATAGCCCACAAATTCAGAGCCACAAAATTGAAAATTTGCAAATGTGCTCCGATTTCGATGATTGATACCTCTATCAATAGGCGTTGAGACCTGTAATTGTCATACAAATAGCCATTTGGATCGGTCGAATATTTCTACACGTTCCATGGAAAATTCAATTTTCTTGAAAATCAACTGAACTATAGCCCACAAATTCAGAGCCACAAAAATCGAAAATGTGCTCCGATTTCGATGATTGATACCTCTATCAGTAGGCGTTGAGACCTGTAATTGTCATACCAACGGCCATTTGGATCGGTCGAATATTTCGACACGTTCCATGGAAAATTCAATTTTTTTGAAAATCAACTGAACTATAGCCCACAAATTCAGAGCCACTAAAATTGAAAATTTGCAAATGTGCTCCGATTTCGATGATTGATACCTCTATCAATAGGCGTTGAGACCTGTAATTGTCATACTAATGGCAATTCGGATCGTTCGAATATTTCTACACGTTCCATGGAAAATTCAATTTTCTTGAAAATCAACTGAACTATAGCCCACAAATTCAGAGCCACAAAAATCGAAAATCTGCAAATGTGCTCCGATTTCGATGATTGATACCTCTATCAGTAGGCGTTGAGACCTGTAATTGTCATACCAACGGCCATTTGGATCGGTCGAATATTTCGACACGTTCCATGGAAAATTCAATTTTTTTGAAAATCAACTGAACTATAGCCCACAAATTCAGAGCCACAAAATTGAAAATTTGCAAATGTGCTCCGATTTCGATGATTGATACCTCTATAAAGGCGTTGAGACCTGTAATTGTCATACCAATGGCCATTTGGATCGGTCGAATATTTCGACACGTTCCATGGAAAATTCAATTTTCTTGAAAATCAACTGAACTATAGCCCACAAATTCAGAGCCACAAAAATCGAAAATCTGCAATTGTGCTCCGATTTCGATGATTGATACCTCTATCAATAGGCGTTGAGACCTGTAATCATCATGCCAACGGTCATTTGGATAGCTCGCTCATTTCTACACATTTCGCAGAAAATTCAATTTTATTGAAAATCAACTGAACTATAGCCCACAAATTCAGAGCCACAAAAATCGAAAATCTGCAAATGAGCTCCGATTTCGATGATTGATACCTCTACCAATATGCGTTGAGACCTGTAATTGTCATGCCAATGGCCATTTGGATCGGTCGAATATTTCTACACGTTCCATGGAAAATTCAATTTTTTTGAAAATCAACTGAACTATAGCCCACAAATTCAGAGCCACAAAATTGAAAATTTGCAAATGTGCTCCGATTTCGATGATTGATACCTCTATCAATAGGCGTTGAGACCTGTAATTGTCATACCAATGGCCATTTGGATCGGTCGAATATTTCTACACGTTCCATGGAAAATTCAATTTTTTTGAAAATCAACTGAACTATAGCCCACAAATTCAGAGCCACAAAATTAAAAATTTGCAAATGTGCTCCGATTTCGATGATTGATACCTCTATCAATAGGCGTTGAGACCTGTAATCATCATGCCAACGGTCATTTGGATAGCTCGCTCATTTCTACACATTTCGCAGAAAATTCAATTTTATTGAAAATCAACTGAACTATAGCCCACAAATTCAGAGCCACAAAAAACGAAAATCTGCAAATGAGCTCCGATTTCGATGATTGATACCTCTACCAATATGCGTTGAGACCTGTAATTGTCATGCCAATGGCCATTTGGATCGGCCGAATATTTCTACACGTTCCATGGAAAATTCAATTTTTTTGAAAATCAACTGAACTATAGCCCACAAATTCAGAGCCACAAAAAACGAAAATCTGCAAATGAGCTCCGATTTCGATGATTGATACCTCTACCAATATGCGTTGAGACCTGTAATTGTCATGCCAATGGCCATTTGGATCGGTCGAATATTTCTACACGTTCCATGGAAAATTGAATTTTTTTGAAAATCAACTGAACTATAGCCGACAAATTCAAAGCCACAAAATTGAAAATCTGCAAATGTGCTCCGATTTCGATGATTGATACGTCTACCAATAGGCGTTGAGACCTGTAATTGTCATACCAACGGCCATTTGGATCGATCGAATATTTCTACACGTTCCGTAGAAAATTGAATTTTTTTGAAAATCAACTGAACTATAGCCCACAAATTCAGAGCCACAAAATTGAAAATCTGCAAATGTGCTCCGATTTCGATGATTGATACGTCTACCAATAGGCGTTGAGACCTGTAATTGTCATACCAACGGCCATTTGGATCGGTCGAATATTTCTACACGTTTCATGAAAAATTGATTTTTTTTGAAAATCAACTGAACTATAGCCCACAAATTCAGAGCCACAAAATTGAAAATTTGCAAATGTGCTCCGATTTCGATGATTGATACCTCTATCAATAGGCGTTGAGACCTGTAATTGTCATACCAATGGCCATTTGGATCGGTCGAATATTTCTACACGTTCCATGGAAAATTGAATTTTTTTGAAAATCAACTGAACTATAGCCCACAAATTCAGAGCCACAAAATTGAAAATTTGCAAATGTGCTCCGATTTCGATTATTGATACCTCTATCAATAGGGGTTGAGACCTGTAATTGTCATACCAACGGCCATTTGGATCGGTCGAATATTTCTACACGTTCCGTGGAAAATTGAATTTTTTTGAAAATCAACTGAACTATAGCCCATACATTCAGGGTCACAAAAATCGAAAATCTGCAAATGTGCTCCGATTTCGATGATTGATACCTCTATCAATAGGCGTTGAGACCTGTAATTGTCATACCAACGGCCATTTGGATCGGTCGAATATTTCTACACGTTCCATGGAAAATTGAATTTTTTTGAAAATCAACTGAACTATAGCCCACAAATTCAGAGCCACAAAAATCGAAAATCTGCAATTGTGCTCCGATTTCGATGATTGATACCTCTATCAATAGGCGTTGAGACCTGTAATCATCATGCCAACGGTCATTTGGATAGCTCGCTCATTTCTACACATTTCGCAGAAAATTCAATTTTATTGAAAATCAACTGAACTATAGCCCACAAATTCAGAGCCACAAAATTGAAAATTTGCAAATGTGCTCCGATTTCGATGATTGATACCTCTATCAATAGGGGTTGAGACCTGTAATTGTCATACAAATAGCCATTTGGATCGGTCGAATATTTCTACACGTTCCATGGAAAATTCAATTTTCTTGAAAATCAACTGAACTATAGCCCACAAATTCAGAGCCACAAAAATCGAAAATGTGCTCCGATTTCGATGATTGATACCTCTATCAGTAGGCGTTGAGACCTGTAATTGTCATACCAACGGCCATTTGGATCGGTCGAATATTTCGACACGTTCCATGGAAAATTCAATTTTTTTGAAAATCAACTGAACTATAGCCCACAAATTCAGAGCCACTAAAATTGAAAATTTGCAAATGTGCTCCGATTTCGATGATTGATACCTCTATCAATAGGCGTTGAGACCTGTAATTGTCATACTAATGGCAATTCGGATCGTTCGAATATTTCTACACGTTCCATGGAAAATTCAATTTTCTTGAAAATCAACTGAACTATAGCCCACAAATTCAGAGCCACAAAAATCGAAAATCTGCAAATGTGCTCCGATTTCGATGATTGATACCTCAATCAGTAGGCGTTGAGACCTGTAATTGTCATACCAACGGCCATTTGGATCGGTCGAATATTTCGACACGTTCCATGGAAAATTCAATTTTTTTGAAAATCAACTGAACTATAGCCCACAAATTCAGAGCCACAAAAATCGAAAATCTGCAATTGTGCTCCGATTTCGATGATTGATACCTCTATCAATAGGCGTTGAGACCTGTAATCATCATGCCAACGGTCATTTGGATAGCTCGCTCATTTCTACACATTTCGCAGAAAATTCAATTTTATTGAAAATCAACTGAACTATAGCCCACAAATTCAGAGCCACAAAAAACGAAAATCTGCAAATGAGCTCCGATTTCGATGATTGATACCTCTACCAATATGCGTTGAGACCTGTAATTGTCATGCCAATGGCCATTTGGATCGGTCGAATATTTCTACACGTTCCATGGAAAATTCAATTTTTTTGAAAATCAACTGAACTATAGCCCACAAATTCAGAGCCACAAAATTGAAAATTTGCAAATGTGCTCCGATTTCGATGATTGATACCTCTATCAATAGGCGTTGAGACCTGTAATTGTCATACCAATGGCCATTTGGATCGGTCGAATATTTCTACACGTTCCATGGAAAATTCAATTTTTTTGAAAATCAACTGAACTATAGCCCACAAATTCAGAGCCACAAAATTAAAAATTTGCAAATGTGCTCCGATTTCGATGATTGATACCTCTATCAATAGGCGTTGAGACCTGTAATCATCATGCCAACGGTCATTTGGATAGCTCGCTCATTTCTACACATTTCGCAGAAAATTCAATTTTATTGAAAATCAACTGAACTATAGCCCACAAATTCAGAGCCACAAAAAACGAAAATCTGCAAATGAGCTCCGATTTCGATGATTGATACCTCTACCAATATGCGTTGAGACCTGTAATTGTCATGCCAATGGCCATTTGGATCGGTCGAATATTTCTACACGTTCCATGGAAAATTCAATTTTTTTGAAAATCAACTGAACTATAGCCCACAAATTCAGAGCCACAAAAAACGAAAATCTGCAAATGAGCTCCGATTTCGATGATTGATACCTCTACCAATATGCGTTGAGACCTGTAATTGTCATGCCAATGGCCATTTGGATCGGTCGAATATTTCGACACGTTCCATGGAAAATTCAATTTTTTTGAAAATCAACTGAACTATAGCCCACAAATTCAGAGCCACAAAATTGAAAATTTGCAAATGTGCTCCGATTTCGATGATTGATACCTCTATCAATAGGCGTTGAGACCTGTAATTGTCGTACCAATGGCTATTTGGATCGGTCGAATATTTCTACATGTTCCATGGAAAATTCAATTTTCTTGAAAATCAACTGAACTATAGCCCACAAATTCAGAGCCACAAAAATCGAAAATCTGCAAATGTGCTCCGATTTCGATGATTGATACCTCTATCAGTAGGCGTTGAGACCTGTAATTGTCATACCAACGGCCATTTGGATCGGTCAAATATTTCGACACGTTCCATGGAAAATTCAATTTTTTTGAAAATCAACTGAACTATAGCCCACAAATTCAGAGCCACAAAATTGAAAATTTGCAAATGTGCTCCGATTTCGATGATTGATACCTCTATAAAGGCGTTGAGACCTGTAATTGTCATACCAATGGCCATTTGGATCGGTCGAATATTTCTACACGTTCCATGGAAAATTCAATTTTTTTGAAAATCAACTGAACTATAGCCCACAAATTCAGAGCCACAAAAATCGAAAATCTGCAAATGTGCTCCGATTTCGATGATTGATACCTCTGCTCTATCAATAGGCGTTGAGACCTGTAATCATCATGCCAACGGTCATTTGGATAGCTCGCTCATTTCTACACATTTCGCAGAAAATTCAATTTTATTGAAAATCAACTGAACTATAGCCCACAAATTCAGAGCCACAAAAAACGAAAATCTGCAAATGAGCTCCGATTTCGATGATTGATACCTCTACCAATATGCGTTGAGACCTGTAATTGTCATGCCAATGGCCATTTGGATCGGTCGAATATTTCTACACGTTCCATGGAAAATTCAATTTTTTTGAAAATCAACTGAACTATAGCCCACAAATTCAGAGCCACTAAAAACGAAAATCTGCAAATGAGCTCCGATTTCGATGATTGATACCTCTACCAATATGCGTTGAGACCTGTAATTGTCATGCCAATGGCCATTTGGATCGGTCGAATATTTCTACACGTTCCATGGAAAATCCAATTTTTTTGAAAATCAACTGAACTATAGCCCACAAATTCAGAGCCACAAAATTGAAAATTTGCAAATGTGCTCCGATTTCGATGATTGATACCTCTATCAATAGGCATTGAGACCTGTAATTGTCATACCAACGGCCATTTGGATCGGTCGAATATTTATACACGTTCCATGGAAAATTCAATTTTTTTGAAAATCAACTGAACTATAGCCCACAAATTCAGAGCCACAAAATTGAAAATTTGCAAATGTGCTCCGATTTCGATGATTGATACCTCTATAAAGGCGTTGAGACCTGTAATTGTCATACCAATGGCCATTTGGATCGGTCGAATATTTCTACACGTTCCATGGAAAATTCAATTTTTTTGAAAATCAACTGAACTATAGCCCACAAATTCAGAGCCACAAAAATCGAAAATCTGCAAATGAGCTCCGATTTCGATGATTGATACCTCTATCAATAGGCGTTGAGACCTGTAATCATCATGCCAACGGTCATTTGGATAGCTCGCTCATTTCTACACATTTCGCAGAAAATTCAATTTTATTGAAAATCAACTGAACTATAGCCCACAAATTCAGAGCCACAAAAAACGAAAATCTGCAAATGAGCTCCGATTTCGATGATTGATACCTCTACCAATATGCGTTGAGACCTGTAATTGTCATGCCAATGGCCATTTGGATCGGTCGAATATTTCTACACGTTCCATGGAAAATCCAATTTTTTTGAAAATCAACTGAACTATAGCCCACAAATTCAGAGCCACAAAATTGAAAATTTGCAAATGTGCTCCGATTTCGATGATTGATACCTCTATCAATAGGCATTGAGACCTGTAATTGTCATACCAACGGCCATTTGGATCGGTCGAATATTTATACACGTTCCATGGAAAATTCAATTTTTTTGAAAATCAACTGAACTATAGCCCACAAATTCAGAGCCACAAAATTGAAAATTTGCAAATGTGCTCCGATTTCGATGATTGATACCTCTATAAAGGCGTTGAGACCTGTAATTGTCATACCAATGGCCATTTGGATCGGTCGAATATTTCTACACGTTCCATGGAAAATTCAATTTTTTTGAAAATCAACTGAACTATAGCCCACAAATTCAGAGCCACAAAAATCGAAAATCTGCAAATGAGCTCCGATTTCGATGATTGATACCTCTATCAATAGGCGTTGAGACCTGTAATCATCATGCCAACGGTCATTTGGATAGCTCGCTCATTTCTACACATTTCGCAGAAAATTCAATTTTATTGAAAATCAACTGAACTATAGCCCACAAATTCAGAGCCACAAAAAACGAAAATCTGCAAATGAGCTCCGATTTCGATGATTGATACCTCTACCAATATGCGTTGAGACCTGTAATTGTCATGCCAATGGCCATTTGGATCGGTCGAATATTTCTACACGTTCCATGGAAAATCCAATTTTTTTGAAAATCAACTGAACTATAGCCCACAAATTCAGAGCCACAAAATTGAAAATTTGCAAATGTGCTCCGATTTCGATGATTGATACCTCTATAAAGGCGTTGAGACCTGTAATTGTCATACCAATGGCCATTTGGATCGGTCGAATATTTCTACACGTTCCATGGAAAATTCAATTTTCTTTAAAATCAACTGAACTATAGCCCACAAATTCAGAGCCACAAAAATCGAAAATCTGCAAATGAGCTCCGATTTCGATGATTGATACCTCTATCAATAGGCGTTGAGACCTGTAATCATCATGCCAACGGTCATTTGGATAGCTCGCTCATTTCTACACATTTCGCAGAAAATTCAATTTTATTGAAAATCAACTGAACTATAGCCCACAAATTCAGAGCCACAAAAAACGAAAATCTGCAAATGAGCTCCGATTTCGATGATTGATACCTCTACCAATATGTTTTGAGACCTGTAATTGTCATACCAACGGCTATTTGGATCGGTCGAATATTTCTACACGTTCCATGGAAAATTGAATTTTTTTGAAAATCAACTGAACTAAAGCCCATACATTCAGAGTCACAAAAATCGAAAATCTGCAAATGTGCTCCGATTTCGATGATTGATACCTCTATCAATAGGCGTTGAGACCTGTAATTGTCATACCAATGACCATTTGGATCGGTCGAATATTTCTACACGTTCCATGGAAAATTGAATTTTTTTGAAAATCAACTGAACTATAGCCCACAAATTCAGAGCCACAAAATTGAAAATTTGCAAATGTGCTCCGATTTCGATGATTGATACCTCTATAAAGGCGTTGAGACCTGTAATTGTCATACCAATGGCCATTTGGATCGGTCGAATATTTCTACACGTTCCATGGAAAATTCAATTTTCTTTAAAATCAACTGAACTATAGCCCACAAATTCAGAGCCACAAAAATCGAAAATCTGCAAATGAGCTCCGATTTCGATGATTGATACCTCTATCAATAGGCGTTGAGACCTGTAATCATCATGCCAACGGTCATTTGGATAGCTCGCTCATTTCTCCACATTTCGCAGAAAATTCAATTTTATTGAAAATCAACTGAACTATAGCCCACAAATTCAGAGCCACTAAAAACGAAAATCTGCAAATGAGCTCCGATTTCGATGATTGATACCTCTATCAATAGGCGTTGAGACCTGTAATCATCATGCCAACGGTCATTTGGATAGCTCGCTCATTTCTACACATTTCGCAGAAAATTCAATTTTATTGAAAATCAACTGAATTATAGCCCACAAATTCAGAGCCACAAAAATCGAAAATCTGCAAATGTGCTCCGATTTCGATGATTGATACCTCTATCAATAGGCGTTGAGACCTGTAATCATCATGCCAACGGTCATTTGGATAGCTCGCTCATTTCTACACATTTCGCAGAAAATTCAATTTTATTGAAAATCAACTGAATTATAGCCCACAAATTCAGAGCCACAAAAATCGAAAATCTGCAAATGTGCTCCGATTTCGATGATTGATACCTCTATCAATAGGCGTTGAGACCTGTAATCATCATGCCAACGGTCATTTAAGTAGCTCGCTCATTTCTACACATTTCGCAGAAAATTCAATTTTATTGAAAATCAACTGAACTATAGCCCACAAATTCAGAGCCACAAAAATCGAAAATCTGCAAATGTGCTCCGATTTCGATGATTGATACCTCTATCAATAGGCGTTGAGACCTGTAATCATCATGCCAACGGTCATTTAAGTAGCTCGCTCATTTCTACACATTTCGCAGAAAATTCAATTTTATTGAAAATCAACTGAACTATAGCCCACAAATTCAGAGCCACAAAAATCGAAAATCTGCAAATGTGCTCCGATTTCGTTGATTGATACCTCTATCAATAGGCGTTGAGACCTGTAATCATCATGGCAACGGTCATTTAAGTAGCTCGCTCATTTCTACACATTTCGCAGAAAATTCAATTTTATTGAAAATCAACTGAACTATAGCCCACAAATTCAGAGCCACAAAAATCGAAAATCTGCAAATGTGCTCCGATTTCGATGATTGATACCTCTATCAATAGGCGTTGAGACCTGTAATCATCATGCCAACGGTCATTTGGATAGCTCTCTCAACTGAGCTATAGCCCACAAATTCAGAGCCACAAAAATCGAAAATCTGCAAATGTGCTCCGATTTCGATGATTGATACCTCTATCAATAGGTCATACCAATGGCCATTTGGATCGGTCGAATATTTCTACACGTTCCATGGAAAATTGATTTCTACACATTTCGCAGAAAATTCAATTTTATTGAAAATCAACTGAACTATAGCCCACAAATTCAGAGCCACAAAAATCGAAAATCTGCAAATGTGCTCCGATTTCGATGATTGATACCTCTATCAATAGGCATTGAGACCTGTAATTGTCATACCAATGGCCATTTGGATCGGTCGAATATTTCGAGACGTTCCATGGAAAATTGAATTTTTTTGAAAATCAACTGAACTATAGCCCACAAATTCAGAGCCACAAAAATCGAAAATCTGCAATTGTGCTCCGATTTCGTTGATTGATACCTCTATCAATAGGCGTTGAGACCTGTAATCGTCATGCCAACGGTCATTTGGATCGCTCGTACATTTCTACACATTTAGCAGAAAATTGAATTTTATTGAAAATCAACTGAACTATAGCCCACAAATTCAGAGCCACAAAAATCGAAAATCTGCAATTGTGCTCCGATTTCGTTGATTGATACCTCTATCAATAGGCGTTGAGACCTGTAATCGTCATGCCAACGGTCATTTGGATCGCTCGTACATTTCTACACATTTAGCAGAAAATTCAATTTTATTGAAAATCAACTGAACTATAGCCCACAAATTCAGAGCCACAAAAATCGAAAATCTGCAAATGTGCTCCGATTTCGATGATTGATACCTCTATCAATAGGCATTGAGACCTGTAATTGTCATACCAATGGCCATTTGGATCGGTCGAATATTTCGACACGTTCCATAGAAAATTGAATTTTATTGAAAATCAACTGAACTATAGCCCACAAATTCAGAGCCACAAAAATCGAAAATCTGCAATTGTGCTCCGATTTCGTTGATTGATACCTCTATCAATAGGCGTTGAGACCTGTAATCGTCATGCCAACGGTCATTTGGATCGCTCGTACATTTCTACACATTTAGCAGAAAATTCAATTTTATTGAAAATCAACTGAACTATAGCCCACAAATTCAGAGCCACAAAAATCGAAAATCTGCAATTGTGCTCCGATTTCGTTGATTGAATACCTCTATCAATAGGCGTTGAGACCTGTAATTGTCATACCAATGGCCATTTGGATCGGTCGAATATTTCGACACGTTTCGCAGAAAATTGAATTTTTTTGAAAATCAACTGAACTATAGCCCACAAATTCAGAGCCACAAAAATCGAAAATCTGCAAATGTGCTCCGATTTCGATGATTGATACCTCTATCAATAGGCATTGAGACCTGTAATTGTCATACCAATGGCCATTTGGATCGGTCAAATATTTCGACACGTTCCATGGAAAATTGAATTTTTTTGAAAATCAACTGAACTATAGCCCACAAATTCAGAGCCACAAAAATCGAAAATCTGCAAATGTGCTCCGATTTCGATGATTGATACCTCTATCAATAGGCATTGAGACCTGTAATTGTCATACCAATGGCCATTTGGATCGGTCGAATATTTCGAGACGTTCCATGGAAAATTGAATTTTTTTGAAAATCAACTGAACTATAGCCCACAAATTCAGAGCCACAAAAATCGAAAATCTGCAATTGTGCTCCGATTTCGTTGATTGATACCTCTATCAATAGGCGTTGAGACCTGTAATCGTCATGCCAACGGTCATTTGGATCGCTCGTACATTTCTACACATTTAGCAGAAAATTGAATTTTATTGAAAATCAACTGAACTATAGCCCACAAATTCAGAGCCACAAAAATCGAAAATCTGCAATTGTGCTCCGATTTCGTTGATTGATACCTCTATCAATAGGCGTTGAGACCTGTAATCGTCATGCCAACGGTCATTTGGATCGCTCGTACATTTCTACACATTTAGCAGAAAATTCAATTTTATTGAAAATCAACAGAACTATAGCCCACAAATTCAGAGCCACAAAAATCGAAAATCTGCAAATGTGCTCCGATTTCGATGATTGATACCTCTATCAATAGGCATTGAGACCTGTAATTGTCATACCAATGGCCATTTGGATCGGTCGAATATTTCGACACGTTCCATAGAAAATTGAATTTTATTGAAAATCAACTGAACTATAGCCCACAAATTCAGAGCCACAAAAATCGAAAATCTGCAATTGTGGGCTATAGTTCAGTTGATTTTCAAAAAAATTCAATTTTCCATGGAACGTCTCGAAATATTCGACCGATCCAAATGGCCATTGGTATGACAATTACAGGTCTCAATGCCTATTGATAGAGGTATCAATCATCGAAATCGGAGCACATTTGCAGATTTTCGATTTTTGTGGCTCTGAATTTGTGGGCTATAGTTCAGTTAATTTTCAATAAAATTGAATTTTCTACGAAATCTGTAGAAATGAGCGAGCTATCCAAATGACCGTTGGCATGATGATTACAGGTCTCAACGCCTATTGATAGAGGTATCAATCATCGAAATCGGAGCACATTTGCAGATTTTCGATTTTTGTGGCTCTGAATTTGTGGGCTATAGTTCAGTTAATTTTCAATAAAATTGAATTTTCTGCGAAATGTGTGGAAATGAGCGAGCTATCCAAATGACCGTTGGCATGATGATTACAGGTCTCAACGCCTATTGATAGAGGTATCAATCAACGAAATCGGAACACAATTGCAGATTTTCGATTTTTGTGGCTCTGAATTTGTGGGCTATAGTTCAGTTAATTTTCAATAAAATTGAATTTTCTACGAAATGTGTAGAAATGAGCGAGCTATCCAAATGACCGTTGGCATGATGATTACAGGTCTCAACGCCTATTGATAGAGGTATCAATCATCGAAATCGGAGCACATTTGCAGATTTTCGATTTTTGTGGTTTTGAATTTGTGGGCTATAGTTCAGTTGATTTTCAAAAAAATTCAATTTTCCATGGAACGTGTCGAAATATTCGACCGATCCAAGTGGCCATTGGTATGACAATTACAGGTCTCAATGCCTATTGATAGAGGTATCAATCATCGAAATCGGAGCACATTTGCAGATTTTCGATTTTTGTGGCTCTGAATTTGTGGGCTATAGTTCAGTTGATTTTCAATAAAATTGAATTTTCTGCTAAATGTGTAGAAATGTACGAGCGATCCAAATGACCGTTGGCATGACGATTACAGGTCTCAACGCCTATTGATAGGTCGAATATTTCGACACGTTCCATGGAAAATTGAATTTTTTTGAAAATCAACTGAACTATAGCCCACAAATTCAGAGCCACAAAAATCGAAAATCTGCAATTGTGTTCCGATTTCGTTGATTGATACCTCTATCAATAGGCGTTGAGACCTGTAATTGTCATACCAATGGCCATTTGGATCGGTCGAATATTTCGAGACGTTCCATGGAAAATTGAATTTTTTTGAAAATCAACTGAACTATAGCCCACAAATTCAGAGCCACAAAAATCGAAAATCTCCAAATGTGCTCCGATTTCGATGATTGATACCTCTATCAATAGGCATTGAGACCTGTAATTGTCATACCAATGGCCATTTGGATCGGTCGAATATTTCGACACGTTCCATGGAAAATTGAATTTTTTTGAAAATCAACTGAACTATAGCCCACAAATTCAGAGCCACAAAAATCGAAAATCTTCAATTGTGTTCCGATTTCGTTGATTGATACCTCTATCAATAGGCATTGAGACCTGTAATTGTCATACCAATGGCCATTTGGATCGGTCGAATATTTCGAGACGTTCCATGGAAAATTGAGTTTTTTTGAAAATCAACTGAACTATAGCTCACAAATTCAGAGCCACAAAAATCGAAAATCTGCAAATGTGCTCCGATTTCGATGATTGATACCTCTATCAATAGGCATTGAGACCTTTAATTGTCATACCAATGGCCATTTGGATCGATCGAATATTTCAAGACGTTCCATGGAAAATTGAATTTTTTTGAAAATCAACTGAACTATAGCCCACAAATTCAGAGCCACAAAAATCGAAAATCTGCAAATGTGCTCCGATTTCGATGATTGATACCTCTATCAATAGGCATTGAGACCTGTAATTGTCATACCAATGGCCATTTGGATCGGTCGAATATTTCGACACGTTCCATGGAAAATTGAATTTTTTTGAAAATCAACTGAACTATAGCCCACAAATTCAGAGCCACAAAAATCGAAAATCTGCAATTGTGTTCCGATTTCGTTGATTGATACCTCTATCAATAGGCATTGAGACCTGTAATTGTCATACCAATGGCCATTTGGATCGGTCGAATATTTCGAGACGTTCCATGGAAAATTGAGTTTTTTTGAAAATCAACTGAACTATAGCCCACAAATTCAGAGCCACAAAAATCGAAAATCTGCAAATGTGCTCCGATTTCGATGATTGATACCTCTATCAATAGGCGTTGAGACCTGTAATCATCATGCCAACGGTCATTTGGATAGCTCGCTCATTTCTACACATTTCGCAGAAAATTCAATTTTATTGAAAATCAACTGAACTATAGCCCACAAATTCAGAGCCACAAAAATCGAAAATCTGCAAATGTGCTCCGATTTCGATGATTGATACCTCTATCAATAGGCGTTGAGACCTGTAATGATCATGCCAACGGTCATTTGGATAGCTCGCTCATTTCTACTCATTTAACAGAAAATTCAATTTTATTGAAAATCAACTGAACTATAGCCCACAAATTCAGAGCCACATAAATCGAAAATCTGCAAATGTGCTCCGATTTCGATGATTGATACCTCTATCAATAGGCGTTGAGACCTGTAATCATCATGCCAATGGTGATTTGGATAGCTCGCTCATTTCTACATATTTCGCAGAAAATTCAATTTTATTGAAAATCAACTGAACTATAGCCCACAAATTCAGAGCCACAAAAATCGAAAATCTGCAAATGTGCTACGATTTCGATGATTGATACCTCTACCAATAGGCATTGAGACCTGTAATTGTCATACCAACGGCTATTTGGATCGGTCGAATATTTCTACACGTTCCGTGGAAAATTAAATTTTTTTGAAAATCAACTGAACTATAGCCCACAAATTCAGAGCCACAAAAATCTAAAATTTGCAAATGTGCTCCGATTTCGATAATTGATACCTCTAGCAATAGGCGTTGAGACCTGTAATTGTCATACCAACGGCCATTTGGATCGGTCGATAATTTCGACACGTTCCATGGAAAATTGAATTTTTTTGAAAATCAATTGAACTATAGCCCACAAATTCAGAGCCACAAAAATCGAAAATCTGCAAATGTGCTCCGATTTCGATGATTGATACCTCAATCAATAGGCGTTAAGACCTGTAGTTATCATACAAACGGCTATTTGGATCGGTCGAATATTTCTACACGTTCCATGGAAAATTGAATTTTTTTGAAAATCAACTGAACTATAGCCCACAAATTCAGAGCCAGAAAAATCGAAAATCTGCAAATGTGCTCCGATTTCGATGATTGAAACCTCTACCAATAGGCGTTGAGACCGGTAATTGTCATACCAACGGCTAATTGGATCGGTCGAATATTTCTACACGTTCCGTGGAAAATTGAATTTTTTTGAAAATCAACTGAACTATAGCCCACAAATTCAGAGCCACAAAAATCGAAAATCTGCAAATGTGCTCCGATTTCGATGATTGATACCTCTACCAATAGGCGTTGAGACCTGTAATTGTCATACCAACGGCTATTTGGATCGGTCGAATATTTCTACACGTTCCGTGGAAAATTGAATTTTTTTGAAAATCAACTGAACTATAGCCCACAAATTCAGAGCCACAAAAATCGAAAATCTGCAAATGTGCTCCGATTTCGATGATTGATACCTATATCAATAGGCATTGAGACCTGTAATTGTCATGCCAATGGTGATTTGGATAGCTCGCTCATTTCTACATATTTCGCAGAAAATTCAATTTTATTGAAAATCAACTGAACTATAGCCCACAAATTCAGAGCCACAAAAATCGAAAATCTACAAATGTGCTACGATTTCGATGATTGATACGCCTATCAATAGGCGTTGAGACCTGTAATCATCATGCCAATGGTGATTTGGATAGCTCGCTCATTTCTACATATTTCGCAGAAAATTGAATTTTTTTGAAAATCAACTGAACTATAGCCCACAAATTCAGAGCCACAAAAATCGAAAATCTGCAAATGTGCTCCGATTTCGATGATTGATACCTCTATCAATAGGTCGTACCAATGGCCATTTGGATCGGTCGAATATTTCTACACTTTCCATGGAAAATTGAATTTTTTTGAAAAACAACTGAACTATAGCCCACAAATTCAGAGCCAGAAAAATCGAAAATCTGCAAATGTGCTCCGATTTCGATGATTGATACCTCTACCAATAGGCATTGAGACCTGTAATTGTCATACCAACGGCTATTTGGATCGGTCGAATATTTCTACACGTTCCGTGAAAAATTGAATTTTTTTGAAAAACAACTGAACTATAGCCCACAAATTCAGAGCCACAAAAATCGAAAATCTGCAATTGTGCTCCGATTTCGATGATTGATACCTCTATCAATAGGTCGTACCAATGGCCATTTGGATCGGTCGAATATTTCTACACTTTGCATGGAAAATTGAATTTTTTTGAAAAACAACTGAACTATAGCCCACAAATTCAGAGCCACAAAAATCGAAAATCTGCAATTGTGCTCCGATTTCGATGATTGATACCTCTATCAATAGGTCGTACCAATGGCCATTTGGATCGGTCGAATATTTCTACACTTTGCATGGAAAATTGAATTTTTTTGAAAAACAACTGAACTATAGCCCACAAATTCAGAGCCACAAAAATCGAAAATCTGCAAATGTGCTCCGATTTCGATGATTGATACCTCTACCAATAGGCATTGAGACCTGTAATTGTCATACCAACGGCTATTTGGATCGGTCGAATATTTCTACACGTTCCGTGAAAAATTGAATTTTTTTGAAAAACAACTGAACTATAGCCCACAAATTCAGAGCCACAAAAATCGAAAATCTGCAAATGTGCTCCGATTTCGATGATTGATACCTCTAGCAATAGGCGTTGAGACCTGTAATTGTCATACCAACGGCCATTTGGATCGGTCGAATATTTCGACACGTTCCATGGAAAATTGAATTTTTTTGAAAATCAATTGAACTATAGCCCACAAATTCAGAGCCACAAAAATCGAAAATCTGCAAATGTGCTCCGATTTCGATGATTGATACCTCTATCAATAGGTCGTACCAATGGCCATTTGGATCGGTCGAATATTTCTACACTTTCCATGGAAAATTCAATTTTTTTGAAACACAACTGAACTATAGCCCACAAATTCAGAGCCACAAAAATCGAAAATCTGCAAATGTGCTCCGATTTCGATGATTGATACGTCTACCAATAGGCGTTGAGACCTGTAATTATCATACACGGGCATTTGGATCTTTCGAATATTTCTACACGTTCCGTGGAAAATTGAATTTTTTTGAAAATCAACTGAACTATAGCCCATACATTCAGAGTCACAAAAATCGAAAATCTGCAAATGTGCTCCGAATTCGATGATTGATACCTCTATCAATAGGCGTTGAGACCTGTAATTGTCATACCAACGGCTATTTGGATCGGTCGAATATTTCTACACGTTCCGTGGAAAATTGAATTTTTTTGAAAATCAACTAAACTATAGCCCACAAATTCAGAGCCACAAAAATCGAAAATCTGCAAATGTGCTCCGATTTCGATGATTGATACCTATATCAATAGGCATTGAGACCTGTAATTGTCATGCCAATGGTGATTTGGATAGCTCGCTCATTTCTACATATTTCGCAGAAAATTCAATTTTATTGAAAATCAACTGAACTATAGCCCACAAATTCAGAGCCACAAAAATCGAAAATCTACAAATGTGCTACGATTTCGATGATTGATACGCCTATCAATAGGCGTTGAGACCTGTAATCATCATGCCAATATTGATTTGGATAGCTCGCTCATTTCTACATATTTCGCAGAAAATTGAATTTTTTTGAAAATCAACTGAACTATAGCCCACAAATTCAGAGCCACAAAAATCGAAAATCTGCAAATGTGCTCCGATTTCGATGATTGATACCTCTACCAATAGGCATTGAGACCTGTAATTGTCATACCAACGGCTATTTGGATCGGTCGAACATTTCTACACGTTCTGTGGAAAATTGAATTTTTTTGAAAATCAACTGAACTATAGCCCACAAATTCAGAGCCACAAAAATCGAAAATCTGCAAATGTGCTCCGATTTCGATGATTGATACCTCTATCAATAGGTCGTACCAATGGCCATTTGGATCGGTCGAATATTTCTACACTTTCCATGGAAAATTGAATTTTTTTGAAAAACAGCTGAACTATAGCCCACAAATTCAGAGCCAGAAAAATCGAAAATCTGCAAATGTGCTCCGATTTCGATGATTGATACCTCTATCAATAGGCATTGAGACCTGTAATTGTCATACCAATGGCCATTTGGATCGGTCGAATATTTCGACACGTTCCATGGAAAATTGAATTTTTTTGAAAAACAACTGAACTATAGCCCACAAATTCAGAGCCACAAAAATCGAAAATCTGCAATTGTGCTCCGATTTCGATGATTGATACCTCTATCAATAGGTCGTACCAATGGCCATTTGGATCGGTCGAATATTTCTACACTTTGCATGGAAAATTGAATTTTTTTGAAAAACAACTGAACTATAGCCCACAAATTCAGAGCCACAAAAATCGAAAATCTGCAAATGTGCTCCGATTTCGATGATTGATACCTCTACCAATAGGCATTGAGACCTGTAATTGTCATACCAACGGCTATTTGGATCGGTCGAATATTTCTACACGTTCCGTGGAAAATTGAATTTTTTTGAAAAACAACTGAACTATAGCCCACAAATTCAGAGCCACAAAAATCGAAAATCTGCAAATGTGCTCCGATTTCGATGATTGATACCTCTAGCAATAGGCGTTGAGACCTGTAATTGTCATACCAACGGCCATTTGGATCGGTCGAATATTTCGACACGTTCCATGGAAAATTGAATTTTTTTGAAAATCAATTGAACTATAGCCCACAAATTCAGAGCCACAAAAATCGAAAATCTGCAAATGTGCTCCGATTTCGATGATTGATACCTCTATCAATAGGTCGTACCAATGGCCATTTGGATCGGTCGAATATTTCTACACTTTCCATGGAAAATTGAATTTTTTTGAAACACAACTGAACTATAGCCCACAAATTCAGAGCCACAAAAATCGAAAATCTGCAAATGTGCTCCGATTTCGATGATTGATACGTCTACCAATAGGCGTTGAGACCTGTAATTATCATACACGGGCATTTGGATCTTTCGAATATTTCTACACGTTCCGTGGAAAATTGAATTTTTTTGAAAATCAACTGAACTATAGCCCATACATTCAGAGTCACAAAAATCGAAAATCTGCAAATGTGCTCCGAATTCGATGATTGATACCTCTATCAATAGGCGTTGAGACCTGTAATTGTCATACCAACGGCCATTTGGATCTTTCGAATATTTCTACACGTTCCGTGGAAAATTGAATTTTTTTGAAAATCAACTGAACTATAGCCCATACATTCAGAGTCACAAAAATCGAAAATCTGCAAATGTGCTCCGAATTCGATGATTGATACCTCTATCAATAGGCGTTGAGACCTGTAATTGTCATACCAACGGCCATTTGGATCTTTCGAATATTTCTACACGTTCCGTGGAAAATTGAATTTTTTGAAAATCAACTGAACTATAGCCCATACATTCAGAGTCACAAAAATCGAAAATCTGCAAATGTGCTCCGATTTCGATGATTGATACCTCTACCAATAGGCGTTGAGACCTGTAATTGTCATACCAACGGCTATTTGGATCGGTCGAATATTTCTACACGTTCCGTGGAAAATTGAATTTTTTTGAAAATCAACTGAACTATAGCCCACAAATTCAGAGCCACAAAAATCGAAAATCTGCAAATGTGCTCCTATTTCGATGATTGATACCTCTACCAATAGGCATTGAGACCTGTAATTGTCATACCAACGGCTATTTGGATCGGTCGAATATTTCTACACGTTCCGTGGAAAATTGAATTTTTTTGAAAATCAACTGAACTATAGCCCATACATTCAGAGCCACAAAAATCGAAAATCTGCACATGTGCTCCGATTTCGATGATTGATACCTCTACCAATAGGCGTTGAGACCTGTAATTGTCATACCAACGGCTATTTGGATCGGTCGAATATTTCTACACGTTCCGTGGAAAATTGAATTTTTTTGAAAATCAACTGAATTTTGACGGCTGGTATGGTGTGCTCTAGCGGACAATAGTGAACTACGAGACTTCTAATAACAAAAACTTGCTATATGAAGTTATATGGAAATAGTGTCTATTTAATTTGAATTGTTATTTATTAAAAGTGTGATGGTTGGAAACCCTAGTTAATCTATTATGTAGTTCAAAGTGTCATTTTTGTATATTTGATTCAATTGGAACAGTTTTATCGTTCTAAATGCTTAAAAACCGTTCTTAAAAATTGCAGAAATTTAATGTTAAATTCACTATAAATACATCTTTGAGTCACTAAACCTTTTTTAAACTAAATTAGAGGATATTTACCACGTTTTAACAGATAATTACAAGCCCACATTTAATATTTTTAAAACAGTTATGCTTTTAGTATCAAGTAGCTTAATATCAAATTTATGCAATATTTAAGCAAAATGTTTTGGCATCTAAAATGAAAAAGTGGTACAAAATGAATCAAATATACAAAAATCACACTTTAAACTACATAATAGATTAACTAGGTTTTCCAACCATCACACTTTTAATACATAACAATTCAAATTAAATAGGCACTATTTCCATATAACTTCATGTAGCAAGTTTTTGTTATTAGAAGTCTCGTAGTTTACTATTGTCCGCTTAAGGTGCTATTTCAACTTTACCAGTCGTCCGTCAACGTCAATGCATAAAATAACTATCGCGACTCGTGCATTCCAATTTCTCGCGATACGAATTAAATAATTCAAACTTTTGGTTTGAATTATTTAATTCGTATCGCGAGCAATTGTTGTTGTAAAATTCTCATGGAAATACGACAAATATTGTGACAAAGTGAAGTAAATACGAATTTTAAACTGCTTTAAACTACTGCGTAACTAATGAGTATATTTTGTACTAATAAAAAATTGTCACGAAAAATCGCCAATTCATTAAAATCTACCACCAAGTGAGACCTTTAGATTTTATAAACATATAGTTTTGTAAAATCCAGATACCCCGTCCATATTTACCCTTCCAATAGAAGTTGAATAAAATTATTGGTCTCATTGTTATCTAATAAGATGATAGAATTTATAATTTATAAATATTTATTAAAAGTAAATCACACAGTTTAACTATAAAGAAACATTGCACATCCTTATTTGCTGCATATCAAATGGGATCAAATTCTTCATTGGGCGATGGTGTAAATGAATCGAACGATCTTCGTGAGAATGGAGATTCTGTTATCGACTTTATAGTAGGTTTAGTTCTTGCCGATATGTTAATTGCAAATTTTATTTCCTGTTTTAGTGCTTCACCTGGAGTAAGCTGAAACATAAACATAAATAAGAGTATTAAATTATATTCATTAGGATTTAGAACATTTCAGTTATTTACCTTATTTTCCACAGCAATATTTTTAACATTCCACAAAAATTCAAGAAATCCAGTTATCAAACCAGCTAAACAACCTCCTGCAAGAACTACAAACACACCACCAACATTTGCTAAACCAAGTTCTTCAGTATCACCTGTGTGTTTTGAGTCCGTATTACATTTGCCACCGCCTCTTAATTCTTTCCACCATTTCTTTTTTAAGCCGCCAAGTTTACCATGTTCTTGCAATTTCAGAATAACTTCATTCAACTGTTTTCTCTTCGGTGAATCTATAACCAAAATAAAATATAAGATTTGTCCCATAAATTTCTCCTTATATACGCTTAACTCATTGGCATTGCAATTCCATATCCTTTTGTGTCCAAATTTCTTCCTATTTGGATTAGATCGCAGTGTCGCTCAATAATAAACTCCAAAACTGATGACTCAACAAAAAATGCAAAATTCCGTCTACCCTTTTTTACGCGTTCTACACATTCTGCATTACTGGAACAGAATACGGATGGTTTGGATTGTTCCATAAAAGTCCACATTTTTTGATACAAAGAATTATTTGATGTTTTAAAAAATGCTTCAGTACTACCACCAGATACACATCCATATTTAATTTTACTTTGCTCAGCTAATTGTTCAACACTTTCAATTGAATTACCCATGCGTTCCATAGTTAAGAACGCCGCCATATTTGCCGTATAAGATGATAGCATAATGAGAGCGAAGAACCACCACATTCCACATACAAGACGAATTGCTACACCTTTTGGCAAAATATCACAACCTTGTCCCAATAATGTTCCTATAACCAACCAAGTGCAATTTTTTAAATTCCACGGATTTTCACGTACTTCACTGTCTTGCTTGCAAGGATGTGGATTCTCCCATTCATCATCAGACATTCTATATATAAAAGTCATATTTAATAATGTAATTTTCATTATGGGTGTACCTACCTTCCTAATGCGTAAATTAATAATGTCAATACGAACACGGCGAGAGCAATACAGGACCAAATGCTAGGAGAAAATGGAAGTAGAAAAGAGAACAAATTTTTTTCCTCCTGCTCCGGTTTAGTGTATAAAATACTAATGCCTAAGGTCATAAAGGGCATAGTAAAATCAACGGCCGTACGACGTTCATAATTAATAGTTAAATCACCAATTCCTATATCAGCTTTCTGTGAAAAAAGAAACAACTCCATTTAGATATTTGATAACTACTTATATGCTCCATTTAAATAATTTACTCTGTCCATGATAAATCGAACAACTCCGTTCCATTCTTTCGTAAGTTTATTGTATGCACCATATTGTTTATCTGGTACCAAAACAAGTTCATACGTATAATTCGATGCTTTTGTGATCTCTTCCAACAGATCCACCACATATCCTTCATATTGTGCATTCCCTTGATATACAATTCCACTCCCGTTAGCAACTTCACGTTCCATAAGAAATGGTTCACCTATTTTCGATACAACTCTCAAATGTGTTGTTTGCCCTTCATCTTCCATAATTTCCTTTTGGGTGCGAGTATAATTTAAACCGTCCCATGTCCTCCAATCGGCAATTTTACGAAATTCTCGTGGTTTTGAAAATTCAAGAACCTCTAATACAAATTGTCTTCGACGACCGTACTCATCAAATAACATTTTACCCGTCAGTCCATCTAATGCATTGAACTTAATATTATTAATGATGTCTACACCAATGGGCCATCGATCTATTTTAGTTAGATCACTATTTGCACTACATGTAAAAAATGGAATAGCGAAATTATGAGTTTTACTTTTTAAAACATTTTTCAGTGCTTTTGTAAATATTGTCATTGCATCAAACATTAAACTTGGCAACAATTTAACCTTTTTCCCTATAACATTTAACGGAATTTTATCAATTTTAGATATATGCTTCCAATCAATTACAGCCTTCTCCAATTCTGGATAATTCGTATCAAGCAAACGAAGCGTTGTAATATTTCCGAACTCTAATTCGAGTTGGCCAAAATCGACGGTATGCGTATCGAGATTTGTCATAAAAATTCGCTAGAAATAAATACAAACAAAAATAATTGTTAAGATAATTTGGTTAATAATTAGTGTCTTGAATTCGGGATACAGTGAAGCATAACACAAAGCCTCTCCAGTTTCAAAAACCGATAACGTGATAAAGAACCGCTCACCATTCCCGAGACGACTCTGTCTAATCGTTGTGCAATATTTCAAACAAAGTATCGCTACACAAATTTACGAAAAGGGTAAGTGTAGCAAACAAGTGGAGGCTTACATCAAAAAGTGTAAATCACCAGCAGATCTCGGTTTAGGGCGATATTTTCACAAAATGGACAGGATAAGCTTTTCGAAACAAATTTTGTTCTTAGTATATTCGACAAATTTTTGAAAATTATGGAAAATGCTAAACTCAACATTTTGCTGCTGCACTAAGACCATTTGCTGTAATATTAGAGATGTTGCCAAGTTTAGGTCTTTATTTCCATAAAATGGACAGATAAAGCTTGCCGAAACGATTTTTGCTATTAAGATAAAAAACGTTGGGCACGTTGTAATTGCTTCTACACATTTTAAATAATTTTCACAATTTCCAAAAATTTGCCGAACATGCCCAACACACGTCAGGTAACATCTGTAAGATTATGGGATATGGCCAAAGTGTCATTGTGTAGCATCAGTTTTGAACATTTTAAGTCATTTTCAAAAATTTGTCGAACATGCCCAACAATTTTTATCCTAATAACAAAAATCGTTTCGGTAGCCTGACCGGTCCACTTGATGTAAATATAGGCCCACGTCTGGTAACATCTGTAAGATTATGGGATATGGCCAAAGTGTCATTGTGTAGCATCAGTTTTGAACATTTTAAGTCATTTTCAAAAATTTGTCGAACATGCCCAACAATTTTTATCCTAATAACAAAAATCGTTTCGGTAGCCTGACCGGCCCACTTGATGTAAATATAGGCCCACGTCTGGTAACATCTGTAAGATTATGGGATATGGCCAAAGTGTCATTGTGTAGCATCAGTTTTGAACATTTTAAGTCATTTTCAAAATTTGTCGAACATGCCAAACACATTTTATCCTAATAACAAAAATCGTTTCGGTAGCCTGACCTGTCCGGTTGTTGGAAATATAAGTCCACGTCTGGTAACATCTGTAAGATTATGGGATATGGCCAAAGTGTCATTGTGTAGCATCAGTTTTGAACATTTTAAGTCATTTTCAAAATTTGTCGAACGTGCCCAACACATTTTATCCTAATAACAAAAATCGTTTCGGTAGCCTGACCTGTCCGGTTGTTGGAAATATAAGCCCACGTCTGGTAACATCTGTAAGATTATGGGATATGGCCAAAGTGTCATTGTGTAGCATCAGTTTTGAACATTTTAAGTCATTTTCCAAAATTTATCGAACATGCCCAACAATTTTTATCCTAATAACAAAAATCGTTTCGGTAGCCTGACCTGTCCGGTTGTTGGAAATATAAGTCCACGTCTGGTAACATCTGTAAGATTATGGGATATGGCCAAAGTGTCATTGTGTAGCATCAGTTTTGAACATTTTAAGTCATTTTCAAAATTTGTCGAACGTGCCCAACACATTTTATCCTAATAACAAAAATCGTTTCGGTAGCCTGACCGGTCCGGTTGTTGGAAATATAAGTCCACGTCTGGTAACATCTGTAAGATTATGGGATATGGCCAAAGTGTCATTGTGTAGCATCAGTTTTGAACATTTTAAGTCATTTTCCAAAATTTATCGAACATGCCCAACACATTTTATCCTAATAACAAAAATCGTTTCGGTAGCCTGACCTATCCGGTTGTTGGAAATATAAGTCCACGTCTGGTAACATCTGTAAGATTATGGGATATGGCCAAAGTGTCATTGTGTAGCATCAGTTTTGAACATTTTAAGTCATTTTCAAAATTTGTCGAACGTGCCCAACACATTTTATCCTAATAACAAAAATCGTTTCGGTAGCCTGACCGGTCCACTTGATGTAAATATAAGTCCACGTCTGGTAACATCTGTAAGATTATGGGATATGGCCAAAGTGTCATTGTGTAGCATCAGTTTTGAACATTTTAAGTCATTTTCAAAATTTGTCGAACGTGCCCAACACATTTTATCCTAATAACAAAAATCGTTTCGGTAGCCTGGCCGGTCCACTTGATGTAAATATAGGCCCACGTCTGGTAACATCTGTAAGATTATTGGATATGGCCAAAGTGTCATTGTGTAGCATCAGTTTTGAACATTTTAAGTCATTTTCCAAAATTTATCGAACATGCCCAACACATTTTATCCTAATAACAAAAATCGTTTCGGTAGCCTGACCTGTCCGGTTGTTGGAAATATAAGTCCACGTCTGGTAACATCTGTAAGATTATGGGATATGGCCAAAGTGTCATTGTGTAGCATCAGTTTTGAACATTTTAAGTCATTTTCAAAATTTGTCGAACGTGCCCAACACATTTTATCCTAATAACAAAAATCGTTTCGGTAGCCTGACCGGTCCACTTGATGTAAATATAGGCCCACGTCTGGTAACATCTGTAAGATTATGGGATATGGCCAAAGTGTCATTGTGTAGCATCAGTTTTGAACATTTTAAGTCATTTTCAAAAATTTGTCGAACATGCCCAACACATTTTATCCTAATAACAAAATTCGTTTCGGTAGCCTGACCTGTCCGGTTGTTGGAAATATAAGTCCACGTCTGATTGCATCTTTGAGAATATGGGTAAAGGCAAAAGATTCTTTGTGTAGCACCAGTTTTGAACAATTTAAGTCATTTTCAAAAAATTGTCGAACATGCCCAACACTTTTTATCCAAATAACAAAAATTGTTTCGGAAGCTTGACCTGTCCAGTTGTTAGAAATATAAGTCCACGTCTGATTGCATCTCTGAGATTATGGGAAATGGCCAAAGAATCTTTGTGTAGCACCATTGTATGCGCTTCATGGCATTAGGGAAATGACACCATATCCATCCTCCGCTATGACTTTAGCTATCATTGTCAGAGCTGCAATTCTACCACCAAGTAAATGGAACAGCATAACTCTAGAAAAGAATATGATAGAAGGCGATGGAATGCAACATAGTTCGACTTAGGAACGACTCTGAAGAAAGCTCTTGAGACACTCTTCGAAACCCATAGTCCTGGAATACTGATAGCATAATCCAGATCTTTGGCAGTCATGAATTGTGATAATAAGTATTGCTTGGCGGACTCTCACTCATGCGGTGTTAAATGATCTAAAGTTGCAAATGGAAGAGCTTGTGTAATCGAGTGTGAGAACATCGACGAGCTGGTAATAATATGAATTCACAATAGATTACATGGAAGTTAGCATTGAAGAGCCAATGGTATATTCCGGAATCGCTGTAAAAACCTCTGTAATGGCGCCAATATATTGTTCACAATCTGACGTTGAGGAAGAACTTGAAGTGTCTAGCAACATTAATGAAATTGTATGTAAGGCACTTAATAATATTTTGAATGAGGCTCAAGAGTTGAAAGCAGAAGAATTCGCCTGGTTCTTCCTCTTCCCCAAAGGTGTCAATGGACTGAAGGAACAGCGTCCAATTAGGATCACACCATTGGACTACTTCCAGTATCGAATACTCGGCAGCGATCAAAGATTTCAACAAACCGAGTACTTTTTCTGTCGAGGTTCGAGTACTACTAGATCAAATCAACAATTGAAGCATGCGGTAGAAAATCAAAGGTCCTAATGGACAAGTAGAAGATCTCTCTACATTAAGAACTTAAAAGGATTGTTTACATGAGGCACTGAATGAGCTAATAGCACAAATCAGATGCCTCAGACAACCAACCTAATTTGTGACATTCAGCTGTAACGATATCAACTGGATCGACATGAGAAAGGCATTACTGATAGCCGATGAAAAGCTGAAACAGACCCGAAAAATCTTTACATGTTCGCAGCACAAGTTCTGGTTGAACGATACCCAGTAATAGTGAGCCGACACTTTATGATCCGAATCAACGCTCTAATGAGATTCCTATGCGAGAACACGGACTTCTGGTGGAGAATCGAATTTCAGAATGCGTGTTTCGTCTGCCATACCTCCAAATGAGAAACAGCTCAAAAATTGCATATTCTTGAACACACCAGAAGCTTGAGCAACGATACCGAATGCTCCAGTTCGACGAACAAGGACATGGCTCAGGATATGCTAAGAATACCTTCAACTGTTACCGATGAAGCGGAATCAGAAACTGGCAAACGAAAGGTATTCATCAAGCTCAAGGACTATAGCCTCCTCCTTCAAGTACATGCTATATCAACAAGAGCTTCTAAACGAAGAGTTCTATAAGAGCTAGAACTTATCGAGGAGTTCGATATGGCACGAGAGGCATTCTTAGCTAAAGAAGAAAGAGAGGAGAATGCATTCTAGAACTATGAAGAAAAAGAAGTTCGAGATATTCGTTCACATCACTCGCAGTATCCAAGGGACTGTTCATCACAGGAGGTGCCGGAATTGGAGAGACACATTTGTGTTCAATCTACCCAAGAACCAAGTTAATAGGTGCTATGGCAAACATGCGAGAAAGATAGCAGCGTTAACAGGAGTAGCATTGAACTTGGTAGGTGGACAGACAATACATAGACTAGTATAGTTGCAAGTTCAGAAGGGTGGAAGACTCTTAAATAGTCTACCACTTCTGACTGGTAACTTCCTCCAAACAACGCGAATACAATGGAGAAATATCGATGGTGGTCTATGACATGCTCTGTATAATAGACGCACGCTTGAAATACCTCAAGAATAACGATGAGCTGTTTGGTTATATAAATGTCCAACTATTCAGAGAGTAGTGCAATTGCCACCTATCAGAGAACATCAGGTATTCCAGCAGCCTGAAAAAATGATTTCAGCCACACATCTATGTAGGACTGGTCACACGAGATTCAATATTCATAGATTTATTGAATACCCTGTGAATTGGTGAGCTTCTAAGAGAACGTATGGCCACGTGTTAATAACAAAAAATCGTTTCGGAAGTTCGATCTGGGCGCACGATAACTTAAGCGTTTGCATATTAGTTCAGAATGATTATAGATAGATGGTAGATCAGGTTAATGATATTTTAAACCACTGGTTCCTTGTTTTATGCGTCTCTTTGAATAGATTTCCCCACCAATTGCTGATTTAGACCTAATTTTCAAATTTGCAGAACGGGACATTTCTTTTAGAATGTTTTACGAAAGAAAAGATCTAGTTTATGGCAAAAAAAAAAAATCGATACGAAGACATATAAGCCCAACAGTTTCTTTTCGGCTGGTGAAGGTGAATGTTTCAATAATGATTAGGAAATAAAAATTAGGTTCGCCGATGGTTTGCCGTTTTCACCTCCTCTAATATCACAATTAATCAGGTAATATAAATTCCCTACCTACAAGTTGTAAATCACAGACTCACGATTAAGAACGCATGATTTAGAACTGCAATGCGTTGAACAGCAATTAATATCAACACGGTTCGAAAACTACTTGCGTTCATGCACTGAACTCAGAATAAGTCAAGCTAACTTCCAACTGAAATCTTAACTGAACCCCGAAATAAATTCCCAACTGAATAGCTGAATGAATCACGTTATTTTGGGTCAATTCGTATGGCAGGTATCCACACCTCTTACCAGATCACACTGCGAAGGAAGCAAGGTCCTGAAATAGAAGAGATAAATACACTTAAGCGAGTCCGGGAAGTCATTAAAGGTTCCTTAACCGAACTAGTGATTTATGCTAAAACATGTGGTGAGGCGTCCATACATGAAATTAAGATTCGATTAAAGCCTGTACAAGACTTAATGGATCAATTCATAGGTACAGATTCCAAAATATTGCGTGATCCTGAAGAAGAATCCCGCATAATGATTTTGAAGAAAGTTGTCAAAACTGAATAGTCCTCCGTTTGCCGGAAAGTTCACTGAATGGCAATCAATTTTTGATTTGTAGACTTCTGCCGTACATGATAAGGAAACATTAAGTCTTGCGCAAAAGTTCCAATATCTAAAAGGACTATTAAAGAAGAAGGAGTGGATTTAATCAGGCACTTTAATATAACAGAAGCCAATTATATAGAGGCTTTTCAAAATGGATGCCAAAGATATAGTAGAAAGCTTACACTGTAAATGCTTTCATTAAAGCTATTATGGGCCAACCGACAATCACACCTAAGCTAAACATCAGAACGTGAGAAAATTAATGGATACCTCGAATGATTCCATTAGCGGTTTTAAAGCGCTTGGAACCAAGGCTACCAAGAGGGATCCATGGCTGATACACACATTAGTCACCAACTTAGATAGCAGCGAGGCTAAGGCACAACGGGCAGAAGAAAACACAAAGTAGGAGTTTTCATCCTTCGAAGACTTTATCAGGTTTCTAGGAAAACAAATCGATGCATTGCAACAAAGTAGTGCAAATGAAGAGATATCAAACACATGCCATTATACCCATTATAGCAATACTCATCGGGTTTATGATTGCAGAGTGTATACAAGATGCAAGCAATATTGCAGAATACCTATACATCATTCCCTCTTTCTTGAAAATTTTGCCGAGGCAGACAATGCGGAGCGAGTGGAAAACCCTACATCTAGTGTCTTGAATATTAAGGCAACTAGTATTATTACGGAGCCGGCTTTATTGGGCTCCGCACCACGGGCTTCGTTTATCTCGAACAAATGTGCGCAAACTTTGAAGTTACCAAGAGAGAATGGCCGAATACTACTAGTGCAAGGAATGGAATAAACCAGACTTGGCCATGCTCGTGGTTGTGTGGGGTTACTAACACAGCGGAAATTTCCACAAAGGAATTATTTATTATGCTTCATATTGGGTATCAGCATGCCAGGTAAATTACTTCCTGAAGACGGTGAATTAATACGCAAGTTGGAATTAGCTGACCAAAAGTACAATGGAGCAGGCACGATAGATGTCTTACTAGTGGTCGATATTTTTTTAAAGGTTATTCAAGCAGGAAAAATTACTTTATCAAAGAATCTAATGGCGCTGAACACTAGCTTTGGTTGGATGGTTGCTAATCATCCATTACAAGATAATGCAGCTGTTTAGAATTTCAAGGTTCTTCTCGATAACTACCACAGTTTTCGACGTTTCCGGGAAGTCAAAGAAGTCCCGAAAATTATCAAAAGATCCAAGGATGAAGAGAAGACTTATTTTGTAAAACAACAAGCCAAGATCTAGATAACAGATTTATAGTTATGTTCAATGCGAGCGATGGAGAGACGATTTCAAAAAAATAAAGAATTTGCAGAGTTGTATAAGCAGTTTAAGAACCGTAAACGAAACGTAAAGTTTAAGAACGTCCTAATGCAAGGAGTACTATTTACCGTATCATGGAGTCATAAATTCTTCCAGCACTAAGATAAAAGCTACAATTGTCTTGATGCTTCTGCCAATTCTAATGCGGTAGTCTCATTAAATGACATTTTAATGGCATGTACCATCGTAGCAGTCCAATCATCTTTAATCAATATCTTGATACGATTTCGGCAGCATAAGCCTGTTGCTACGGAGAACATTGAGAAAATGTATAGGCAGATACAGGTCTATGATAAAGACTGCCAACATCAAAGGATTCTATGGCGATTTCACGAATCCGAACCAGCGCGAATCTACCAACAGAAGACGGTAAAATACGGCACTGATCCAGCTGCATTTTTAGGAAACAGGGCCTAATTGAGATTGGAAATGAAATTCAAAGTTGTTATCCCGAAGCACCAAATCTATAAAAAATGGCATTCACGTCGATCACTTGATGACTGGGGACACTACAACATTATGAAGCACGATGAACCATATATACGTTCAAAGACATTGGGGCAAATTCTCATCAAACTTCGATAGTTTCCAAAGATGATTATCTCACTAATATCCTAGGAATAACGCAGAATTCAACAAAGGAAGAATTTATTATTACCAGCGAGACATTAGAAGGTAGATCTACGACCAAAACGTCACAATTCATCAAGGTCAAGCAAAATATTTGATTCATTAGGGTGATTATTTCCAAAAATAAAAATTTTATTTCAAAGTTTGTGGGCAAAAAATATAGATTGCGACAATACGCTCCCGACACCTCGGTGCAAATCCCCCTTCTCGACGTCATTCGTTTCAGTGCTGCCAAAAAGTCTTTAGTGCTCATAGCATGTACAAGTTCAATATGCACAGCACGAGTCGATAAGCATATGAATACGCACACGTAATTTTTTATTGTACATTGACCCCGACGACGAATTGGAATTACACTAAATGGGCCAGCGTAGTCTACACCTACTTGTAAAAATGGCCCTATAAATTGAACAATAATCAATTGCTGCGCGCGATAATCGTCCACCAACCCTGAGAACGCCATGTACATCTATGAATGGATTCACGAAACGTAAACTTGAACCTTTGCCTAATCTCCACCCAATTTTAGCGTTTTGACTTCAGGTGCGAACATTTCATCTTGTACTCACTTATAAATTTCCACCTCAGCTCTAACCAAATCACTCGCTCGTATTTTTGGACATCTCAATTGTTTTGGCATTCGCAGAACCTCCGAATACTTATTATTATTATTATTACTTGAGGGCCATGTGGGAGCTCAAGCCACCCCGCACTGCGACCTAAAAGATCTTTTGTGCATGAAGCCCTACTTAATTATCCGTCCAGTCAATATTCAGGCTCTTAATGAACCTGATAATACTGCCTAACGGTACGTGATACATACTATCTGGGCTCATTGCTCTCCCTCCTAGATGTTTTAATTATCCGTCCAGCCAATATTCAGGCTCTTAATTAACCTGATAATACTGCCGACCGGTACGTGATACAAACTATCTGGGCTCATTGCTCTCCCTCCTAGATGTAATAACATTTACTTCTGCTAGAAGAGCGGTAGCATTGGGACTCAAGGACTTCGAGAGGGCAGACCCACTCCCGTATATTCCTATCCGTGCCTCGTCTACCGTTTTGATTTTACTCTTGCGAGTTGCTGGGACATACTATCTGGGCTCATTGCTCTCCCTCCTAGATGTTTACTGTTGTAAGTGCTTCTACACGCGATACATACTATCTGGGCTCATTGCTCTCCCTCCTAGATGTTTACTGTAGGAAGTACCTACTTCTACATGCATTACATACTATCTGGGCTCATTGCTCTCCCTCCTAGATGTAATAACATTTACTTCTGCTAGAAAAGCGGTAGCATTGGGACTCAAGGACTTTGAGAGGGCAGACCCACTCCCGCGTATTCCTTCCCGTGCCTCGTCTACCGTTTGGATATGACTCTTGCGAGTTGCTGGGAATAAAAAAGTCGCCTGTAGGTCACCCAGGTTTACTACAGGAAGGCTAAATAAAACTGGAGGGTGCCTGGTGTCCAGAGTCCGCATATATAGACTGATTAACCTATCAGCCATTCATCCATCGGCATATGCTGTTCCACCTTAGATTAGGGATTTTTTGTCAAGGTTTTCTCCTTTAGCGCCGTACTTTAGCCTGTAATACAAGCTCCGAATACTTAAATATTACCGCTAAAATTTTTGTTAGCTTTAGAAAACTCGACACACGTTCCACCAACTGTACGATCACCTCCTATTTGAAATAACAACCAAACACTCTACTTCCTTTTGAATTTCATCGTGTTCGTTATCACTAAACATTTGACAAGGCCACTCTTTCCTTGAAGCATGCAACCAATGGGGGCCATTCCACCATAACCTTGATTGTTTTAGTTGAGTTGGAGTTACACCTCTTGATACCAAATCAGCCGGGTTTTCGTTGCCCGACACATGACTCCAATGATTGCGCCCATATAATTCCAGAATGACTGATAATCGATTATTGACAAACACGTCACCTTTCACTGGATAATTTGTCAACCAATTGAGCACCACAGTAGAGTCAGTTCACGCAAAGATTTACTTGATTTTGATTCCCATTTCGCCTTGCACCTCCTTCATTAATTTACTTAAAATCAGCGCTGAACATAATTCCAATCTAGGAATTGTAAGGAAATTTGTTGGAGCTACTTTTGAGACATGACACTATGACACTTTATAGTGTTGCCATCAGCACTGACCACCTTAACGTAAATACAAGCACCATTTGCATCACAAGTGGCCTTGCAAAAACCATGGATTTCGACTTCAGATCTACTGTAAATCCATCGTGGAATTTCAATCGTTTCAATTACCTTTAACTATTCACGCATGCAAACCCATTGGTTTTTGAACGTCAGTGGCAGCTCTGCGTCCCAGTCTACATTTGCTTTCCAAAGCAATTCCAATAACATTTTGACCTGCACCTTTTAGTTCAGGCTGCACCTTGTCATTATGTCGTCCACTTACGCGTCCAGTTCAATCCCGTTCAATTCAAATAAGGTGCACACGTTGTTCTATTGGGCTATCTGGATCATCGCGCCACACTATTTTCTGCCATTTTGCGTCTTTGTCAACTATTCGAATCTGACGGTACAATTTTTCCACATCTATAGTTAACACGAATTTGTATACCCTAAACCTTAACAAAATGGAATATAATGTTGATTGGATGACTGGACCTTTCCTCATGACATCGTTTAAAGAATATCTGGTGGAACTTTTCGATGACGGGTCGAATACCACACGCAGTTTGAGTCCATTATTAGATTGCTGCATGATACCATGATGTGGCATGAAATATGATTCATCTCGACGTATTTCATCTGGTTTTAATTTTATCATGTGACCTAGCTGTCTATATTCGGCCATAATATATTTTCAACAGATTTCAATCTATTAATCGCTTGATAAGTGTTGTTACCCAGTTCCGTTGGAGAAATTTTGAACGGAATTTTTTTTTCACAAATCTACCTTCATCATTCCGTGTTGTAGTGGATGCGTATATTTCTTCGCAGATCTCGTCTTTCAAAGTTAAATGGCTCTTGACTGGAACTCGCTTTAGTTCCCAAAATTTCCTTAATATACATTCTATAGACTCTAATGTACTCACTCCAACAAAGGCTGACGTTGCCCTGATTTGTCCGTCAATTAAAATATTGAAAAACTGATCGGCTCCTATTAACATCTCGATCGGAATGGGAACGTTATACGTAGGATCGGCAAGCTTCAAATTCGTAAATTGATTCAGTTGGTTAATATTGGATGCCCTTTGTGGCAGTGGCACAGTTATCTTTGGCAGCATAAATGCTTCAATTGATGCAACTACATTCGACTTACAATTTAGCAATTTCATTATTACTGACCCCCTTGTTTTACCCACTGAAGTGTTGCTTAAACCGGCCACGGGAATTGTTTTCCGATTTACCCTTAATTTGCATCATTGCGCCGCACTTTCACAAATACACGACGCTTAAGATCCACTGTCGAGTAATTCTCGGCATGGTCTTATTTGATGCCGATCCTCTGTTTCAATATACATAATGGCAGTTGGCATCACAGCTTGATTGTAGCTATAAGTGACAAGTCTACTCCACTAAATAGGCTTACCGATAGAACTTCTTCCTTTGGTTGGAGATCTTCACTCAAAACATTAGACTGAATTGATTTTGACTCATTTGAAGAAATGTCCACATGTAGTAGTGTATTGTATTTCCTCCCGCAGGTTGTACATCGGACCTTTGACAGACATCTAGATGCTCCATGCTTTGGTTTCAAATAGTTGCAGCACAGCTTTTCACGTTGAACTTTGTTTCGTCGTTCTACTATCGACCAAGCATTAAATGTTGGGCATTTGTACAATACATGATCATCTTCATTGCAGGGTACACATGATTCAGAGTTTCAAACTACGTGGCCTCTTATTGTCGGCTTAACATTTTGATTGCCACGTTTAACCGGCTGTATTGACCGAATCTCTAAGTCATCGACACGATTTTGCAAAACTTCAAACAATCTGCTAATTGTAGGAAAATCTTCATACCTCGTTTCTTCCATCCATTTTGATTTTGTCCCACAATCTAATTTATGGATCCATGGATCTCTCTTTTCAGCTTCTACTCCAAGAGCCTTCGCTCCTCTTAAAATCTCGTCCGATGAATCTAATACTTTTCGAATGCCGCTCGCTGACGGAGCATTGATTGATGATTGGTCCAGAAACGTACCCACATATGCATTCACAATTTGTTTTTTGCGACTATAACGATCCCGTAACTTTTGTAATGCCTCATTATAGTTGGCATCACTAATCTTTAGATGCTTCACCAAATTGCTGGCTTCACCTTCCAAATACCCGAGAAGAAATTGAAATTTTTGTGATGGACTTAGGTTTGTTCTTTCGTGGATGTTTGCACATTAGAGGTCGTAGAATGTTTACCATTCAGCATATTCCCCCGAAAAAAATGGCAACGATGATCTTGGTAGTTTAAGTTCCTGGACCCCATATTGAACGATATGCGACGTTTCATTTATTGTGTAATTCATGTTTGGTTCTGTTGTTTTCAGCCTTATCCATGAACCTAAGGTATGCACCTTTGGTAGACAGTTCTGGCTCTATGCGCAAACACATGTACAACAAAGTTGGTTTCAGTTAGGGAGTGAACTCAGAAAGAGAAACACTATTAAAATACCTATGTAGGTGGACCCACAGAGAGAGAGAAATATAATTTTATATTGTTTCAGTCGCAGAGGAAGATAATTGAAGTATTTCAACAATAATTGCAGCCAAAACGCGTGCACTCTAAGATTAGAATTGATGGGAGGACTATTATTGACTCAACGAGTGACTTACATTAGCCATACAAAATACAGTGCTATGGATTGATTCGCAAATCGTGCTGGATTGTCTATCTGATCATTCAAGGAAGTGGACAACCTTTGTGGGAAATCGAACGAGCAAGATTGTGACCAAATATCAACGAAACCAATGGAGATTATATTCCTTCGAAAGAAAATTCGGCCGATGTAGCTTCACTAGGTTTACAATCATGTAGAAGCCTTATCATCACACGAATTATGGTGGAAGGGGCAGCAATGAATAGTTCAGGTAGAGGAATCCTATGGCCGAAACAAGAACCTACGGTAGCACAACACACCGCTTACTGAAGAAAAGAGACAGAATAATTCAAACAGCTTTATTACTAGCACTAATGGTTTTAAGAAAAGTTTTGTTTTCCAATGTGTACACAGCTTTTAAGGTTTTTGCAATGGTGTTAAGATACATAAATAACATCAAAGCAAAATTACCTTACGAGAAAATATTTCGAGAGAGGAAGTTATTACGACAGAAAATACATTGCTCCGTTGTCTACAACAACTATACTGTAGTAATATGCTCATCGCCCTACCAAAGACGTAACGCATACGGCATACCAAACCGTAGCAAGTTATTATCATTTAACTCATTCATAGATGACAACGGTCCAATTAGAGTAGGAGTAAGAATATAAAATCAAATAATAAATAAATCTTAAAGTAACACATCTAAACTAGATGGAAATATGATGAGCGGGGATAATTTAAATGGGCAACCAAGCTTCAGTTTTGAATTCTGAATTAGCAAGTTTTCCTTTTGTGGTCTCCTGGCCACTCGGTTATATACAGGATCAAGTTAGCTGACCGCTTCGCAGAAACGTAACCTGTTGGTAGCTTCCTGGGCCCTGAGGCTACATTCCCTACTCCAACAGCAATCTAGCAAACGGTGTTAAAAATTCGAAATAAAAAAATGCAGGAGCAAACTCTGAGAGTCCTTCTGTGGGATAAGACAAACCAAAATTCGCTTGAGTTGCCATATTAGAAACCTGGGAGAGGCAAACAATATAGACCGCCCATCGTTGAAACCCCTAACTTAGTATCTAATAGGACACGACCATTTTAATTGTCATCTAAAAAGAATGAAAAAATCGTTAAGCAACGAGAGACGAACAGTTCAAACGTAAAGTTACGGGCCTCGAATTTAAGATCACTAAAGTAATTGAAATTTAATAAAACCTCGTTATGTTTTTAGCTTACCTGGTATTCACTAATAAGATCCATCTCTTTTGCCTGTTGAAGCATTGGTATAATTTTATCGGTACCACATTCGACAACCATATCAAAAGTTCCGGTACCCGAATTTTTTATTTTTTTCAATATCCGTCGATAATCATTATCTGGACCTAATTGAACCAGAGGTATTGGTTTATCGAGTGGCCCATGAATTTGCAGAACATCCTTAACTTTCATCAAGCTATCATCATCTTCGTATATGACTGTGTACGCCTTCCATTCGCTGTCAACAACAAAATCAGAATGAGCTTTTGCCAGGAATGAACTGTCTGGATACATGTTTATTGTTAAATTATGTGGTCGTTCTAAAATATCGGTTAGAGGATCATTTGTCCATTGAGCGATAAATAGTGGTATACCAAATCTACTTGTTATCGATTCAACAATTCCAATTGTCGCCCTGGAATACGGTCCAAATATTGCTACAACTCCACGTTTTAATAAATCGCATACTAAAATCAAATACATTTTTAAACACACTGAACAAGAAGATTTCATTCAATTTAATTTGCTTACCAGTCTTTTCGGCTAGGAAAGTATCTGTTGATGGTACATATCTGACTAACGCAAATAAATGTATATCCTTGTCGACAATATTGTTGCTGTATATTGCAGAATGGAAAGCTATTTCGGCTTCAGTGTTTTTTACATCAAATATCGCACCTGTGAAGGACAAAACGCGTAAATAATTTTAAAATATTAAAGTTTAGATGTATTATCCCATTTATATGGAATCATGAATCAATAGCTATATTTCTTGACGTTTTATGTGATCCGCATCCAACCCAATTAAACGAAACGACACGAAAATGCAAACAAATACAAATGCTGGAATAACTCAAACTGAGTTTTTCCAGAACACGATGCAAAACAAAGAGCTAACTCGCTTTAACTTGTGTTCCATTACACTTTGTGTATAATTATGTATATAAAGTGTATAAATTGTTAAAAAAAGTTCAGAGTATATTTTTAAGCTTTGAGTTTAGTTCCAAATGCGGAAAATGCATGAAATAACTAACTTGAAGTATTGAGGTTCACCCAATTCATCACTACATCACTTATAATATTGACGATTGTATAAAAGTAGACTGAACGCCTCTCACGGAAAAATTGTTTATTTAAAAGAACCATCCATTTGAAGTTTGTGTGGCATAGATAAACAATATAGGCAAAATTGATTGAAAGAAGGAATTGCGGTTGTTTCAGCAATTTTTTTTTTTTTTTTTTTTTTTTTTTTTTTTTTTTTTTTATTTATATTACGTCTGAGTCTTACACCCATTTAGTAATTTACATTGCATTATAAAGTATTTGATTAGTCGGCACAATCACAAGATTATCCCCCAATTCGTGTAACTCATCCCCTGGATTTTCGCCACAGCAAGTCTACTGACCTCCTGGTCGCGATAAGTCCAATGGTTTTATTCTTTGCAGTCTTCTGGTTGGTGTGGTAGTCAACATACAGCGTATGTCCAGATTTTCATGCTGGTGCAGACGTTGTAGGTGTTTTGTTGCATGATGTTTAATTTCATCCACGACAAGCTCGATCTTTAGATCTCGATGGAGGTTGTCGTTTCGAATGTACCACGGTGCATTAACAATACATCGCAGGATTTTATTTTGAACTGTTTGTATGATTTTAATATTTGTCCTCTTGGCACAACCCCAGAGTTGGCTACCGTACGTCCATACAGGTTTAAGGATTTGTTTGTATAACAGCAGTTTGTTATGGATCGCTAGTTCAGATTGTCTCCCTAAGAGCCAATGCATCTTTCTAAATTTTATGTTTAGTTCTTCTCGCTTCTTTTTTATGTGTTCTTTCCATCTAAGTTTAGCATCTAAAGTCATGCCAAGATACTTAGCAGTGTTCGCATGCGGTACTACTATAGAGTTTATCATTATTGGTATATGATTAACTTTTAGATTGGTAAAGTTCACTTGGACTGATTTTGCTTCATTTAATTTAATTCGCCATTTCTCTGTCCATTTACATATCAGGTTAGTAGCCTTCTGAAGTTTACTAGTGGATTCATTGATGTTTTTTGCTGTTGCAAGTATTGCCGTGTCATCTGCAAAAGTCGCCATTGTTGCTTCTATAATTGGTATATCTCTAGTATATAGGAGATAAAGGATTGGTCCAAGAACACTCCCTTGTGGAACTCCTGCTGTTATTCGTTTTAGCTGGGAGTATTCATTCTCATACTTTACTCGGAAGTGCCTCTCTGATATGTAGGATTTTAGAATTTGAAAAAATTGCTCTGGAAGATCTCGATGAAGTTTGAATTCTAACCCCTGGTGCCATACTTTGTCAAATGCTTGCGCTACATCAAGGAATATAGTTGAACATATTTGTTTGCTTTCTAGTGATTTCTCGATTACATCAGTAATTCGATGTACTTGTTCTATAGTAGAATGTTTTTCCCTAAATCCAAACTGATGTGAGGGGATAAGATTCCTTTCTTCGATAATTGGTTTTAGTCTTTTAAGAAGAACCTTTTCAAATAGTTTCGATAATGTTGGTAGCAGAGAAATCGGCCTGTATGAAGCTTTATCGTTCGGAGGTTTCAGCAATGAAACAAAATTTTAAACGTCAATGGATAGATAGTTTTAGTATAGAAAAATTCCGCTACGTGGAATCCGTGATGCTCCAATCGTCAATTGACCAAATATATTCAATCGTAATATGTTTCATGGCGCCATCTCTTTACAACAAAATACATTAATTGTCCATACAGTTTCTCATTCACTGGTATATTGGGTTAGTTCACACCAAAACAAAACAAAATTAAATTAAAATTCAGAGCCTCGTCCAAAAAAAAAAAAATTCAACACTAAGGTTGTAAAAATCCACGTTATGTCGCTGGTAGGCGACTTGAAGTTTTATCACTCGCCGTTGTCGCAGAGATTTGATAGAGGTGCACTCAGAGAAAAAATATGATAAATGAATGATTGGAATTATTTTGTTATGATCCATAGTACATATATCATATTTAACTATATTTGCTATATCCTAATCTATATACATATGTATATATATAAAAATCTATTGCCACATATATGACGGAGCATCACTTGAGAACGGCTCGACCGATTTGGCTGATTTTGTTTTTCTTGTGTTCATAATTGTCAGGACAAGGTTTGTATGGAAGAAAAAGTCAGACATTTGGATGGTTCCAACTATGAAATTTAGATATAAGTTGTATTGCTTTCACCAAAAATAAAAAAATTACAACAACAATCGTACTAGATAGACCAAAAAATAGTTTAGCTAACCCAAAAAAAAATTAGTGGTTAAACAAATCTTAACCAAATTTTTAGTTTTAATACCTGCCACAAGATGATCACAAATTCCTTCAGGTTTATTTCCTTGGAAATTCTGTTGATGAAATCAATAAGCGTTGCGCTATCAGTCGTGCGGTACAGCGAGAGGTTATTGCACAACTACAACAACTCTTACATAAATACAATGAATTGGTTACATTATTCAAGACTACACTAGAAATGATGCCTTCGGATGATCACAAAATAGTGATCAAAGCAGACAAAAGACCAGCAGGCGAACATGAAAGACGCTTCAATGCACCGATGTTGAATGAAGTTGCGATTGTGGTTGTTGGCGAGAATTTCGAGTCTCGCGATATTGTTATTCGACGGCGTGATGGTAATAACTTTCAGCGTATCAGTGAAACCCATCGTTCGTATGATTCATTACAATACCGCTGATATTTTGCCGAGGAGAGGATGGATATCATTTTTTCATCAAGATGATTAATCCTTTAACCGGTATGTATCAATGTTGTTAATCGTTTTTAAGCAACTTCAAGAAAGGAGGAGGATTTCAATTCGAGCATATTTTTTTTATGCATTAATGTTATTTATAAAATTAATTAAAACAATAAAAAATAATTTATTATTAAAATACAATATACATTAAATAAAAGTAAAAACACTTTCTTATTGTGGAATTAAAAACATGTTTTTAATTCCACAATAAGAAAGTGTTTATACTTTTATTTAATGTATATTGTATCTTAATAATAAATTATTTTTAATTGTTTTAATTAATTTTATAATTAACAAGTGGAATAAGTTACACAAAAACGACATAATGTCTTTTAAGCATTAATGTTAATCAACATCTCTGCCGTTTGTGAACCGACTTTAAAATTCTTTTTTCTTGGAAAGCCTGCATCTCAAAGGTCGTCCCACTTAAATTTGGTCAAACCATTCTCCCATTCTCCCCCTAAGGATGGGAAAATGGATTGATTTTTATTTATAAAAATGTTCATTATTCATTTTTTAAAACAGGTCAAGAAACAAGCAAAAAGGTAAGTTTGTTGAATTTTTATGCCTACCGTTTGATGATTCGTCGAAACGAGGACAATCACATATTGAAATGCCGCAGACTGTTTGATCAGTTCGTCGTTGATATGTATGTCAAAATCGAGATGGAACGTCTGACATTTATACGTTTAAATCAACAAAAATTGCGTTCGGAAGAATATATCCATCTGCATGATGCAATGAATGTAGATGGAAATGTAAACAATGTCGGCCGACTTACCATTTTGCCAGCGACGTTTGTTGGAAGTCCGAGGCATATGCACGAATACGCGCAAGATGTAATGACCTACGTTCGCCAATACGGTCGACCAGACTTGTTCGTCACTTTCACTTGCAACCCAAAATGGATCGAAATCACACAGCTGTTATTACCCGGTCAATCATCCAGCGATCGTCACGACATAACAGCACGAGTATTCAAGCTGAAACTAAATACGCTAAAGGACTTCATACTCTGTGGAGTAGCAGAAAAGAGGGATGCCTCATACGCATAGTCTCCTGTGTATGGTCGAGAAAATAAGACCGGATGAAATTGACGCCATCATTTGCGCAGAAATTCCAGATCAGGAAATAGATCCAGAGTTGTATGAAGTTGCGACGACGAATATGACCATGAGAACCATGTGGAAATCACAACCGGGAATCGCCATGTATGATCGAAAACAAATGCTCCAAACGTTATCCGCGTGCATTGTTGGCTGACACAATCAGAGGTAACGACGGCTACCCCTGTATCATCGTCGCTCTGCAGAGGAAAACGGCAGAACTATAACGTTAAAAGTCAAGAATGAGGACGTTGTAGTCGATAACAGCTGGATTGTTCCATATTCGCCGCTGCTTTCCAAAATCTTCAAAGCGCATTGCAATGTTGAGTACTGCAATTCTATCAAGTCAATCAAATATGTTTGCAACTATACGTCACAAAAGGAAGCGACATGGCTAGTATTTGGTATTGCATCTCCTGATGCCAACGATGAAGTTTCGCAATATCAAATTGGAAGATATGTCAGCAGCAATGAGGCGATTTGGAGAATTTTTTCATTCGCCATTCACGAACATTATCCCCTGTGGTCCATTTAGCTGTGCACCTGGAGAATGGACAACGAGTTTATTTTACAGTAGCAAACGAAGCGCAGAGAGCTGAGCGACCACCAGCGACAACGCTGACAAGTTTCTTCGCGACTTGTGCAAATGATCCATTTGCAAGAACACTGCTTTACTCGGAGATGCCGAGATATTTTACATGGAACGCATCATCAAAAAAATTCCAACGTCGGAAACAGGGAAAGCTTATTCCTGGATATGTCAATGTATATTCAACCGATGCATTGGGGCGCATTTACACAATTCATCCGAGCAATGACGAATGTTTTTACCTGCGTTTATTATTGGATAACATTCGTGGACCAATTACATTTGAATTTCTACGAACTGTCAACGGTGAGTTGTGCGCAACATATCGAAAAGCGTGCCAGCGTTTACATTTGCTCGAGGAAGACATTCATTGCGATCATACACTTGCTGATGCTGTTATTTCGTCTACTGCTCATCAAATTAGATCACTTTTTGCCATCATCATTTCGATGTGTTTTCCATCTAACCCACTTCATTTATGGAACAAATACAAAGACAATATGGCTGAAGATATTTTGCATCGAGTGCGTTCAACACAGCGAGTCCTGAACTTGAATTTCTACTTTTGAGGCGTTGATTTCTATAGAGGATTTGTGCCTGATAATGTCCGGCAAGATGTGCACAAATTAGGAGTGCCAGCGTCGAATCGCCCCATGCATTATGCATTCAATCGAGAATTTGAACGAGAACGGCAATACGATCGAGATGCTTTGAGTCAATCAGTACGAACAAAGGTCCCACTTTTGAATCAGCAGCAGATAACCGCTTATAATACATTGATGATAGCAGTCAACGACGGATACGGAGGAATATTTTTCCTCGATGCACCTGGCGGAACTGGTAAAACGTTCGTAATTTCATTGATTTTAGCTTCGACTCGTGCACAAGGTCAAATAGCGCTGGCCATAGCATCATCGGGAATCACTGCCACATTGTTAGAAGGAGGACGAATAGCCCATTCAGCCCTAAGGCTGCCACTGAATTTGCAAACGATAGATAAACCGACGTGCAACATTGCCAAAAAATCAGCAATGGCGAAAGTACTACAGAATTGCAAAATAATCATTTGGGATGAGTGTACGATGGCGCACAAACGAACATTGGAGGCACTCAATAGAACGTTGAAAGATTTGCGCAATACCCAGGACCTCTTTGGAGGTACAATGATTCTACTGGCCGTCGATTTTCGGCAAACGCTACTAGTCATTCCAAGTTTAACAACTGCTGATGAAATAAACGCTTGAAAAATTTCGATTGACGCTTCCACTGGCCTCATTTCATTTCCACCTAATTTTTGTCAATTCACAACGTCGAAAGAAGAATTAATCACGAAATTGTTCTCGAATATTGGTGCACATTACAAAAACCATGTTTGGTTGAGCGAACGAGCTATTTTGGCAGCGAAAAATAAAGACGTAGACGATTTGAACATAAAAATTCAAAGTCTAATCGCTGGCCAATTGCATTCATTTAAGTCGATCGATTCAATTACTAATCCAGATGAAGTCGTCTATCCAGTTGAATTTCTGAATTCATTGGATTTGCCTGGAATGCCGCTGCATAATTTGCAGCTCAAGATCGGCTCGGTGATAATCATGTTACGCAATCTGAACCAACCGAAACTATGTAATGGAACAAGACTCGCTGTTAAGAAGCTGATGAACAACGTGATTGAAGCAACGATAATCACAGGAAAGTTCAAAGGCGAGCATGTTCTGATTCCAAGAATACAATTGATTACAACCGATTTACAGTTTCAATTTAAGCGTGTCCAGTTTCCTGTTCGCCTCGCATTTGCAATGACGATTAATAAATCGCAAGGCCAATCTTTGGAAGTGTGTGAAATAAACCTTGAATTTCCATGTTTTTCCCATGGGCAGTTGTACGTGGCGTGCTCGAGAGTAGGTAAACCATTGGCGCTATTCGTTTTCTCTCCGAATGGAAAGACAAAAAATATTGCTCATCACCAAGCCTTGCGATGAACACATTATGTACTTAATTTTTGTAAATTCGTTTATGTATCTATTTATCTATTTGTGGAATTGAAATGGGATTAAAATATGAATGGGAACCAATGTGTTCTTAACCAATTAAGATGAAATTTGATATTTATGTTAATTGAAATTAGTTATGTGTATAGACGTGTTGTTAAAAGTAATGTATTTAACGGGTGTTAAAAGTAATGTATTACTTGCCTAGAAGCACGCCGTCTTTACCATTATTTCTGAAACATAAAATATTACCTTTGAGGTACCTTTATGTGTACAAAGTGCTTAAGGTTTATTTTATTATGAGCGGAAATCGGTTGCTCAGTAATTCTTGTGATGAGCCATACATGCTCCGCAACAAATTTAGAATTAAGATACCGAAACCTAACAAAGAAAATTTTAAGAAATTTTTTTCCTATACTGCTCCAAAGTTGTTTAGTCAACTACCATCACATATTATTAATGGCAATAATTGTAGAGAATTTGGGCGACTTCTTAAAAAAATGGTTATTCAATATTGGAGATATCGAGGCTTTTCTCTAGTTATGTTCTAAAAATTCATTTTGTGGTAATGATAATACCTATGGAATGCATATTTGCTTTAACTTTATTTCGGTTTTTTTTTTATTTTTATTTTTATTCGTCTGTTTGTTACACCTTTTCGGTTGGTTGAACCTTTATGTATGTTTTGTTGCATTTTTGTAAATTTTAGGTTAAATTTAAATATTAACTATGTACTAAAGCTTTTCATTTTCATTTTTTAAATTTTGCTTTCTGTTTTTCTTGTTTTCCCTCTTTTTTATTATATATTTTTATCATTATTTGAATCGTGGCTGCAATACATTTTTTTTATAAATTAGGAGTTCACTAAAGTAGTTTATTTTTATATTTTAAGTTTTAAATATATAAACAACTAAACTAAAAAAAAAAAAAAATAAAGTTATTAAACCTTATAAGGGGGTAATTGTGCTAAAATAGATTCAAAAGAAGTAAAATAGACATAATTTTGCAATTACATTTAAAATTTTATTCCACTAAACAAATTTTTAGTCCTTAAAAACAAATTTATTCAAAAATTATCCAACTATTTCGGCTGAAATCGGCAATTACGCTTGTAACAGAGGAACGGAACAACGTATCTGCGGTGATAATTGAATATATCATCAATCGCAACCTAAATAAATTGTAAGTAGTTTTATTTGGATCAATATATAAATATCTTTCATGAAGGTTTCTTTAAGCTTTTTAAGGACGAATTTACAAAATTCGCGTAACTTGTGCAGACCTTATTTCCAAAAGAGCTACACTGCCGTACCTACTAAGGAAAAAAGTCACAAACGCCAAAAGTCGAAAAATGCGTTAGGGGCATATTTGGATTCTGCAAATAAATACCTCTCTTTCTGCTTTTTTAAATAGCTAAATATCCTGCATCAAATGCCATAAAATTACGTTATTTAATGGTCATGGGTGTGATTATGTAAGCATTACGAGTTTCGAGTTGCGATTATGTAAAACTGTACGAGTTCGCGTAATTGCGACTTGTTGTTGTTGTTTTACTCGTACAGAAAAAAAAATAAAAATATGCATAACAACCACAGTACTGTGCATAACAACAACAAAATTATTTGCCGAAAATGACGCTTTCGGGCAACACTTATGTTTAAAAAAAAGTGTTTCTCTTAATTGACGATTGGACCGTGTACTCTGTCGGACAAAAAAAAAGCTTCGTACCCATTTTTCAAAAAAATAATCAAAGTAAGCTTTGATAGTTCACTCAAATATTATATGAAATTGATTATCATATCAAAGCTATCTTAGTTTTTCTAATGGGTACGAAGCTTTGTTTTCGGGCGATAGGTATCGCATTTCTTACTTTTCCAATCGCCAAAGCGTTATGTCCCAATTACGGCATACTGAATTTCGAGTTCTTGAAACTCGTAACTCGTAATAGGAGAGGTACATAATCGCTTAATAGTTTCATATTAAGACAAGGCAACCAAAAATAGTTAAATTGAAATTATACAAAACTACAAAAAGGCAAATGTGACTTTTTTCTTAGCAAGGCAGCAGGAGACGTACTTTATTCCATCTACCGGAGGTTGCATTGCCAAAGGTAATACAATATAATTTGCATTAAAGTATATTATAAGAATGCTCAGTGATGTTATTTATATTTTCAGGTAAACTATTCAATGTTTATACCAATTACAGCTCCCCTTTCTTGCTCTGAATTATTAGAAAGATGATCCATGTCATCAACTGCTACCTGAACCATCTCAAATAATCTGAAATATCGAATTTAGGTAAATTAATAATATGCTCTTGAGCTGAAAAATACCCATTTCTATGATGACATTAACTATTCAAAATGTAGATGACTGCGAGGAGCTTTACGAGCGCTGGTAAAAACCAATAGTTATTGAATTAATTTATTAACACATATAGTAACATTTGAATATTTGAACCTGTTTCATTCATTAAAAGCGGAATTAATTTCTAAATTGGTTAGCAGGGCCGGCTTTACCCACTAAGCAGATTATGCCTCGCATAGGGGCGCCAACCAATTAGGGGCGCTGAGAATTCTTCTCACGCTGCCTAACAAATTCTTCTACTAAAAAAATATTTTTCATAAGAAATTTTGAATTTCAACTCAACTCAATTACAACTAGTTTCATCGAGATTAAAAACGCTCAACGAAAATCTAACTCAACTCTGTTTCTATGAACCCCAACTCGTTTTCAAATTACATCGAAACATAATAATAGCATTGTAATAATTTCAATACTCGTCGTGCGAGAACAGTAAACACACCAAGAAATACAAAAAAGCTCACCTCTCAAAACGTCGAGATTGGTGGTTATAATACTAATAATTTTTCAAAATCCCAACCGAAATATAAATGAGACAAACAAGGACTTAAATTAATACCGTACATTAAAAAAATTCGAACGGATGTAAGTTTCAATCGTGTTCAAGAAACAGCAAAAGAAGGGGTACCGAATTAAAAAAGGCTGAAATAAAAAAATGCAGAAAAAAAATGAATTAAAAAAAGTAACATACAAATTCATACAAAAATCACCATTTTTAATTCACTTTTTTTAATTCATGTAGCCGCAAAAGAATTAGCAACTGATTTAGAAATTAATGCTCAGTTTAAAGATAATGCTCTGCGAAAACGTAGAAAAAGGCTTTTTGATTACGAATGCCACTACGAAATTCCCACTGCCCCACAATACACATTTAAAATTTCGTTTTGTTTCCTATACTGGATACTGTACTTAATTCGTTAGATGAAAGATTTGGGGTCATAAATGCTCATATCAATAGTTTTCAGTTTTAACCGATGTTGAAGGAGTTTGTAAATCGAATAATGAGGAACTAAAAGCACATTGTGACGTGTTAGATAATATGTTAACCGATAGCGATGACAAAGATATTTTTGCGGTAGAACTATTTAATGAATTAAAGATTTTAAAGGACATAATGAAAAATTGTACTTATATACTAAGATTCATTGTTTATAATACAATACATTTACTCGAATGCACTAGAGCAGTACTTCTGAAACTTTTTAATACTGCGGCCCCCGAAATCGAAAAAATAAACTCCAGGACTCCCAAAAATTTTATTCAATAATAATGAATTTACAATTAAGCATTTTGGGCATTCTTGTTCAAGGACCTCAGATGTCTCATATCCGTGTCCCGCCAATTTAAAACAGTAAAAAAATGTTCTACCAACCCAAAATATTCTTTCAGCTTCATCCGATTTACAGGTAAAAATTGAGATTGCTTTTAAAAAACATGAGAGGATTTTACATAAGGAACTATTAAAAATTAGATGTTTCTCTGAAAACTCAGGAACTAAATATTTTAGCTGGACATAATAAGTGGAGCAGAAGAGTTTCCGAAATGACTAAACTAAAGTTAAAGCTAAACATTTTTGAGCTTACGACTAAACTCGACCCGAATTTAGTTCGTTTTTAATTTTTGTGTCAAATTATTTTTACTTAGGTATATAAAACCAAATTTGGATTTTAAATATATTCTTCTGAAAATTCGGAGTTATCCCACATTTTTTTTAGGTTGTTTCAACTAACAATTTTCAACGTAATCAACCAATTTGAAAGCTTTGGCCCTCTTAGCAATTTTATATTCAAAATTGGAAATTTTATTTATGACGAGTCCTTCAAAAAAAAAACGGAACGCGCCATAGTATAGAAAAAGATAGCTCAGTAGATGAGAGCAGATCGGCTTTTTTTTTTGTCCCAAATATCTACGAAATATAAAATTACCGAACTTTTAAATTGTGGGGGGGGGGCGATAATTAGGTTCCATTATTTTATTGAGGTCTACATCCCTAAAAATAATCGTTTAATTTAAATTTTATACATATGGTTTTGAGTCTTAAACAAAGCTAATCAATAGTTATTGAAAAAATTTACATTTTGTGCAAAAACGCCCTACAGCCGAAAAGGCACTTTCGATTCCACGAAAGTTAGTTTTATAGTTAAAAAGTGTTGCGAGGCTAACTAAAAAGAATCCCTCGTAATTGTTTACTTAAACAAAACTGCTACTCAACTATGTTGCATTGAATAGTGAAGGGTTTTATTCCCCATACCTGGTGCCTACTTTTTGTCAACTTTCATGATAAATTGATCGAATTAATTGAATTCTCTTTAGATTTGGTAGGTTTCAAAATTAGAATTACACCAATGACGAATATGACATTTTTATGTGTAAAGCCAAAGTAATGGTTTCAACAAATTTATAAAACTTATTAATAATTTGTGTTTTATAGGCATTTTATCTGAAGATAGTTACAGAAATTTTCGCTAAGTATATTCCAAAAATATACCAATGGGCCCGATTCAATGTAAATTTTCTATTTGTCTTTTCTTCTATTCTGCTATTATTTCTACGAGAACTAGATTCGAATTTCAAATAATTTAAAAATTTTTGTGGATTTTTTGAAAACTATATCGAGTTTACCTTGAAATACTAGAAGAATAGAAGAAAAGAAAAATAGAAGATTTGCATTGAATCGGCCCCAATATTTCGGTAATCAACCGTTTTAACGAAAATCGGTATTGGATTCCCTACAAAAAACTCGGCATTAGAATCCTGGAATTTTTGATTTGGAGTTCCCAACACTAACCTGATATACAATTTAACCAAATTGAAATTGTTGAAGCCAAATTTGACAAGCTGACATTTGAAATTTCAAATTAAATTAAAGTACGAGTAACTTTTCAAAATTATATACTAAATAAGTACATTTTCAATTTCCAATTTCTCAAATTTCCATAGACCTAAGTTCCAATAGTTTTTAGCTTCAGTTTTTAGTTTTAGTTGCTCCAAAATTTCCAAGAATTTATTTCGGATATCGGCCTCTGATTTAAAAATGTTATTACTTCATAAAAGGACTCAATTTTAACCATGATTTTTTTGTCCCGCAGATCAAGGTTTGCGATCTGAAATTTCTGTTCATGTTCATTGTAGAATAAGCATGATACAAAGAATAAATAAGGTATGATCAATAGATGTAAATACGTCGTTCGGTGACAAAAATTTGTTTTTTAGTTTTTGTTATTTCTCTATATTGTTTGGTTTTTAGCACGTCATTCGGTGGTATCGTGGTGCAGCATCGAATGACGTGCAAAAAAAACAAAACAAAATAAAGAAATTTGTACAAAAAACAAAAATTAAAAAACAAATTTTTGTTTTTTGTACAAATTTCTTTATTTTGTTTTGTTTTTTTTGCACGTCATTCGATGCTGCACCACGATACCACCGAATGACGTGCTAAAAACCAAACAATATAGAGAAATAACAAAAACTAAAAAACAAATTTTTGTCACCGAACGACGTATTTACATCTATTGATCATACCTTATTTATTCTTTGTATCATGCTTATTCTACAATGAACATGAACAGAAATTTCAGATCGCAAACCTTGATCTGCGGGACAAAAAAATCATGGTTAAAATTGAGTCCTTTTATGAAGTAATAACATTTTTAAATCAGAGGCCGATATCCGAAATAAATTCTTGGAAATTTTGGAGCAACTAAAACTAAAAACTGAAGCTAAAAACTATTGGAACTTAGGTCTATGGAAATTTGAGAAATTGGAAATTGAAAATGTACTTATTTAGTATATAATTTTGAAAAGTTACTCGTACTTTAATTTAATTTGAAATTTCAAATGTCAGCTTGTCAAATTTGGCTTCAACAATTTCAATTTGGTTAAATTGTATATCAGGTTAGTGTTGGGAACTCCAAATCAAAAATTCCAGGATTCTAATGCCGAGTTTTTTGTAGGGAATCCAATACCGATTTTCGTTAAAACGGTTGATTACCGAAATATTGGGGCCGATTCAATGCAAATCTTCTATTTTTCTTTTCTTCTATTCTTCTAGTATTTCAAGGTAAACTCGATATAGTTTTCAAAAAATCCACAAAAATTTTTAAATTATTTGAAATTCGAATCTAGTTCTCGTAGAAATAATAGCAGAATAGAAGAAAAGACAAATAGAAAATTTACATTGAATCGGGCCCATTGGTATATTTTTGGAATATACTTAGCGAAAATTTCTGTAACTATCTTCAGATAAAATGCCTATAAAACACAAATTATTAATAAGTTTTATAAATTTGTTGAAACCATTACTTTGGCTTTACACATAAAAATGTCATATTCGTCATTGGTGTAATTCTAATTTTGAAACCTACCAAATCTAAAGAGAATTCAATTAATTCGATCAATTTATCATGAAAGTTGACAAAAAGTAGGCACCAGGTATGGGGAATAAAACCCTTCACTATTCAATGCAACATAGTTGAGTAGCAGTTTTGTTTAAGTAAACAATTACGAGGGATTCTTTTTAGTTAGCCTCGCAACACTTTTTAACTATAAAACTAACTTTCGTGGAATCGAAAGTGCCTTTTCGGCTGTAGGGCGTTTTTGCACAAAATGTAAATTTTTTCAATAACTATTGATTAGCTTTGTTTAAGACTCAAAACCATATGTATAAAATTTAAATTAAACGATTATTTTTAGGGATGTAGACCTCAATAAAATAATGGAACCTAATTATCGCCCCCCCCCCACAATTTAAAAGTTCGGTAATTTTATATTTCGTAGATATTTGGGACAAAAAAAAAAGCCGATCTGCTCTCATCTACTGAGCTATCTTTTTCTATACTATGGCGCGTTCCGTTTTTTTTTTGAAGGACTCGTCATAAATAAAATTTCCAATTTTGAATATAAAATTGCTAAGAGGGCCAAAGCTTTCAAATTGGTTGATTACGTTGAAAATTGTTAGTTGAAACAACCTAAAAAAAATGTGGGATAACTCCGAATTTTCAGAAGAATATATTTAAAATCCAAATTTGGTTTTATATACCTAAGTAAAAATAATTTGACACAAAAATTAAAAACGAACTAAATTCGGGTCGAGTTTAGTCGTAAGCTCAAAAATGTTTAGCTTTAACTTTAGTTTAGTCATTTCGGAAACTCTTCTGCTCCACTTATTATGTCCAGCTAAAATATTTAGTTCCTGAGTTTTCAGAGAAACATCTAATTTTTAATAGTTCCTTATGTAAAATCCTCTCATGTTTTTTAAAAGCAATCTCAATTTTTACCTGTAAATCGGATGAAGCTGAAAGAATATTTTGGGTTGGTAGAACATTTTTTTACTGTTTTAAATTGGCGGGACACGGATATGAGACATCTGAGGTCCTTGAACAAGAATGCCCAAAATGCTTAATTGTAAATTCATTATTATTGAATAAAATTTTTGGGAGTCCTGGAGTTTATTTTTTCGATTTCGGGGGCCGCAGTATTAAAAAGTTTCAGAAGTACTGCTCTAGTGCATTCGAGTAAATGTATTGTATTATAAACAATGAATCTTAGTATATAAGTACAATTTTTCATTATGTCCTTTAAAATCTTTAATTCATTAAATAGTTCTACCGCAAAAATATCTTTGTCATCGCTATCGGTTAACATATTATCTAACACGTCACAATGTGCTTTTAGTTCCTCATTATTCGATTTACAAACTCCTTCAACATCGGTTAAAACTGAAAACTATTGATATGAGCATTTATGACCCCAAATCTTTCATCTAACGAATTAAGTACAGTATCCAGTATAGGAAACAAAACGAAATTTTAAATGTGTATTGTGGGGCAGTGGGAATTTCGTAGTGGCATTCGTAATCAAAAAGCCTTTTTCTACGTTTTCGCAGAGCATTATCTTTAAACTGAGCATTAATTTCTAAATCAGTTGCTAATTCTTTTGCGGCTACATGAATTAAAAAAAGTGAATTAAAAATGGTGATTTTGTATGAATTTGTATGTTACTTTTTTAATTCATTTTTTTTCTGCATTTTTTTATTCAGCCTTTTTTTAATTCGGTACCCCTTCTTTTGCTGTTTCTTGAACACGATTGAAACTTACATCCGTTCGAATTTTTTTAATGTACGGTATTAATTTAAGTCCTTGTTTGTCTCATTTATATTTCGGTTGGGATTTTGAAAAATTATTAGTATTATAACCACCAATCTCGACGTTTTGAGAGGTGAGCTTTTTTGTATTTCTTGGTGTGTTTACTGTTCTCGCACGACGAGTATTGAAATTATTACAATGCTATTATTATGTTTCGATGTAATTTGAAAACGAGTTGGGGTTCATAGAAACAGAGTTGAGTTAGATTTTCGTTGAGCGTTTTTAATCTCGATGAAACTAGTTGTAATTGAGTTGAGTTGAAATTCAAAATTTCTTATGAAAAATATTTTTTTAGTAGAAGAATTTGTTAGGCAGCGTGAGAAGAATTCTCAGCGCCCCTAATTGGTTGGCGCCCCTATGCGAGGCATAATCTGCTTAGTGGGTAAAGCCGGCCCTGCTAACCAATTTAGAAATTAATTCCGCTTTTAATGAATGAAACAGGTTCAAATATTCAAATGTTACTATATGTGTTAATAAATTAATTCAATAACTATTGGTTTTTACCAGCGCTCGTAAAGCTCCTCGCAGTCATCTACATTTTGAATAGTTAATGTCATCATAGAAATGGGTATTTTTCAGCTCAAGAGCATATTATTAATTTACCTAAATTCGATATTTCAGATTATTTGAGATGGTTCAGGTAGCAGTTGATGACATGGATCATCTTTCTAATAATTCAGAGCAAGAAAGGGGAGCTGTAATTGGTATAAACATTGAATAGTTTACCTGAAAATATAAATAACATCACTGAGCATTCTTATAATATACTTTAATGCAAATTATATTGTATTACCTTTGGCAATGCAACCTCCGGTAGATGGAATAAAGTACGTCTCCTGCTGCCTTGCTAAGAAAAAAGTCACATTTGCCTTTTTGTAGTTTTGTATAATTTCAATTTAACTATTTTTGGTTGCCTTGTCTTAATATGAAACTATTAAGCGATTATGTACCTCTCCTATTACGAGTTACGAGTTTCAAGAACTCGAAATTCAGTATGCCGTAATTGGGACATAACGCTTTGGCGATTGGAAAAGTAAGAAATGCGATACCTATCGCCCGAAAACAAAGCTTCGTACCCATTAGAAAAACTAAGATAGCTTTGATATGATAATCAATTTCATATAATATTTGAGTGAACTATCAAAGCTTACTTTGATTATTTTTTTGAAAAATGGGTACGAAGCTT